>JAGDQP010002475.1:53392-104351 GCA_022664845.1 Lepisma saccharinum
AGGGAAAAAATTTGAAACAGTTCTCACTGATCCTCTACTATACTCTTGTCACAGTATGAACAAATTAATGTTTCATTAACAAGCGCTATTTGTTTCGTGTCTTTACCAAGTCCTGTAATAAAAACTGGCAACATAATACTTCTTCTGAAATTGAAGCTTGAAACTGCATCTTTGAGTTAATCCTGTCAAATTTGCATTTATTTGGACAATGGTAACATAAATTATACATTGATTTATGGAACTATGTGGTTTTAAAGGACAGCCGCGAATAGGAGCTGTCATTATTTTCGATGTTTCTTTGATATCCTATATCTCTGGAATGGAAAGGAATACAAAATATATATTTTACAATTCTTCGTAGCTTGGACCAAACTACTTAAGGGAAAAAAACATTCAAATTTGAAATGGTTGAACGGGAAGATTTTTGAAACTTATGCGATTCGAGATGGAAGGACCCCTGGGCATTGAGTGAAAATAGAGAAAATATATCATTGAAAACATAAAACTAAATACATAACGATCGCAAATATGATGAATTTAGTGGTATCACAATTTTTTATGATTACCTATTAGATGTAATTAAAGTTTTCTTTTTCTCGCATGTTAGTTTATGTAATTGTGAATAAATGCAAATTAACTGTATAGTTTACAATATAGACTAAGCGAATATATTTAAATGAAAGATACTAGTAATAGTAATAAGATATTTCTTAATTTTGTATATTTATAAGAACAGTCGTATGTTTAATAAATGTTTGTTATATAATATTTTCCAAGTACACTATCATATTTTATGTTTATAGAATACAGCGAGATAGGAATTATGGTCTAGTCAACACATTTTCTTGCAATTGTTCAATACTACTGAAAAGGAAGGAGGACATTGTGTACCCTTCATGTATTCTTGTTCAATATACTATTGCTTACGGCTGCTATGTATTTCAAGGAAGACAAGTTACGTAATAGTGTGCATGTTTTCTTTTTCAAGGACCGTGTTCTAACTCAAAGCATTACATGAAATAAATGTACATCCAACTGAAAGGGCAAACAGATTCTAATAGAAAATACATGCGTATGAGTTGCTCGGTATTTCCGTTGTTATTTACAGCGATCTTATATCATGCACAAACATTATATATTTTGTGAAGTTACATCATAAAACTTTCAGCTTATGATAGTGGTAAATCCACACGAACGTACTTTTGTATCAACAAACCATGCTTACATAAGGGGCTACGAAAGTCCAACTCATGCTGCTGGCAATTCTAACTAAAATTTTAAGATAGTGATGTACGTAACTTGACTGTACTGGCGAAATATCGGGCACTTATAAGCTAGTGGAGTATTACGAAACCTATTTTAAACTTTTGAAAAGAATAGTAAAACGAAAGAAAGTATATTCAAGTGTCTTTGACAAACATTCTCATACATTATCAAACAAGTTACACTAACTTGTGTAATGAACACATCAAGCACATTAAAACTTGAAAGGAACGTTGATAACCATCTGACGACCAAACGCATTTTTTTACGTAATCGTTCAATTTGGGGTCCTAGATGACCTCATCTAATACATTCTATTCCTTACGAAATGTTACTTTACATTAAAGAAAGTGTCCTAAAAAGCTTACAACAGTATATCTGTTATGTATTATATCTACTGGATCGTGTGACATTTCGTCAATATGGTTATTTTAATGCTCTAAATTTTGGAGAAAACAGAAATATTTAAAATTACTTTTATCAACGTCTTAATAGGTATTAAAATTTTCTAAACAAAAAATATACAGCGGACGGCGTCCATCTAAAGTCAGCCAGTTTAAAACGAAGTTATAGAACTAGAGTGAGTGATATTTATGAAAGTATGTACTTGAGTCCGAAATAAAAGACCTGTATTGTTTTTATTTTGTTGAAAACAATTATTGGTGGAGATACTGGTCATCAGAAATATGATGCATATTTTCGATGTGCAAAATGTAAGACAAAAACATCAATTTATAGGACTCACATCTCGCTCACTTATAATAATAAATTGATGATTTTTCCTGTCGGTATTAGACATCATAATGTTCTATTAGAAAGAAGCAGTGCTTGGTACAATAAGTACTTATAGTGCGTAAAATAATTTGTGGTCCTGCCGACTGAATCCCAAATTTGTCACAATTGAAATTGTTGACACATACTTAATGTATTGTCCCACATAAGTTTAGCATTTCTTTGAAGAAGCCTCAAAATAATTATCTCAAAATTTTCCAGAGTTCGTATATCGAATAGCTTTTGGTGATAGTGATGTGAATTAAAAAACATTTTTAAAAATAAGACGTTTATTCAGTTTTTTTTTTCTAAATATATAATTTACAACCCAATTTGTGCATGTGGCTTGTAAGTTTTAGTACTCTACTAACTGATGGTGTTTTAGGGTCCAATCAGCTCTTTGTCCAAATTCTATACGCTTTATAAATTAAAAGGAAACGCACACTACGGCAATTTCAAGGCCAATTAGCTCTATATTTTCTGCCTAATTTTCCGAAATTAAGGCTGAACTTTCCTTTGTAAATATCTGAGAAACAGCTGCTTTTGAAATTGATATAAATGGTGACATAGCGATTTTACAGAAAACGATATGATATGTCCGCCTTTTGGAGTAGAGTAAATACAACGCTCAGCAAAATTATTACCAAGTCAGCTTTTTCTTTACATACTTACAGTGTCATATTCAGCGTTAAATTCTAAATGTTGGCAGGCAGTGCCAGGACGAATTGCCTTGAAAATGTCATGAGAGAGAGAGGGGGGGGGGGGGGGAGAGAGAGTCTGTATTTTTTGTTCCAAGACTGTAGAGTTTGCACGAATGAAAGCACATAGTACTTAGAGTTACAGATGATATAAAAATGCGGATTTCTATTCTTAAAGTAAATAGTAAGTAGCCTAAGACCAAGAATAGCTGCCAAGAAAAAAGCAAAATATTCTTGGGAAAGTCTATTCTTGGGACTACTTTGTATATGAAATTCTGCTCGCTTTAATAGAACACTTTGATATATATTCCCAAAAGTCATTAATTTAGCTTTATTAGTCATCGACTTCCGAATTTCTCAAAATAATGCCAATTTTAACATTTTGTGTCTGAAGGAATAACATGTTCTTCAACAACCTGTATTTCAGACTTTTTTTTTTTCAAAAAAATAAATAGTGTGGACTTCTATTTTAGACCGATATATCACATATTGAAACAAATATTAAGAATCAGATGTAATGATCAGACATGGCCTGGGGGTCTGGAAATGGAATGTATGTGTTTTTTAGGTCCCCCATTATGTTCAAAAAGTTTTATACCAGGATAGCGGAAGCATACTTTGGGGAACCTATATCTTCCAGAGCCCATAAACGGCAAACAAAGAGCATACGTATAAATAATTTTCAGATTGAAAGCTGTATTTTAATAGTTAACATAACCCAAGACAAAACGAGTTAGCAAAATGATTCATTAACAAAGCATATGGACCGTAGTGACTGTATGTTTAAACTAACTGAATTTATATTGAACATGACACCTATCTAGAAGCTCATTTTGGCAGGAGTCTGTACATTTCCGGAGGAGGACCATTGCATCTCAGAATGAAATATATATTTTAAAATTATAGTAAAATTTGCAAATATATTTATTTCTGAAAAATAAAGGTGACCTGTGTCCTTGATTCACACCTTAAATGAACCCCTACTCTAAGCAATTAGAACATACTAGGTACTACAGGAAAAATACTTCATAGGATTTGCAAAATTACTTCATCCAGTAGTTCCTGAATTTCACATTTTGCTTTACTTTCTCTTGGTTGTATTCAGTAGTATAATAGTGCAAATGAATTATTGTATGATCTCTGAGACAGAATATTTTCTGGTGCTAGCTCTAAAAAATCCTGGTTGCAACGTTACTCAATTGTAGCCCATAACGATTCTTCTCAAGAGACTTCGTTCTTTGCGATAGCTATCAACTTAGGCCTTAGTTACCTGATTCTTCTGCGCATGAAAAATATTAAAGGTGCTTAAGATACATAAACTAAACAACTAAAGAGACAATGCAGTTGATTATGATGTATTCAAACCAAACAGGTATGTCCGTACCTACTTCTTAAACAAAACTACTTAGAAGTTCAAATTAACATTCGTGATATTGTAACGTTACAGGTGATGTTTGGCTTACCTGCACCAAAATTTTTAAAAATGATTTCAATGGTCATTGAAATATCTGGAAGAGAATTCTACGGAATGTATAAAATTCAGGTGAATATTAATTATTTAAAGAAATAGCTTAAACTAATTTTGTAAGATCCTATAACACTGATACTTCTTAGCTAGAGTTATACGCTGTTTTTAATGAGGAAACGTGTTTCAATATGATCGAAATGAAACAAAAGATATGTATTTAAACATTGATGGTGTATTTAGTATCTCATATACTACCTAGATACAGGAAACTATCTAACATATGTGGAATAAAATTAAAACATAGATACAACAAACAGTAGAACATATATCAACAATAATAAATAGCATGAATAAATAACAATCAGCTACCATATCGGATTTTGGCTTAAAAACTTTGTGCAAGAATGACACTTTTTCAGGACAAGAACAAATCTTGGCATCTCCTTGTTTTTCTTTGTGTTTGAGAACGTGATTGATGAACACATGCTGCATGTATCTTCTTCTCGTACTAAGGATACTTATTTATAATTGATTTCGTTACGATTGTAATAACTTTCGTTGCGTTTTCATGTATTTGCATGTTATTGATACAACTGTTATTTCTATAACGACGACTTGTTTATGACTCAATTTGTTTCATACAAATACAGTTAAATAGCTTATTGCAGAAAGTAATCTGAGTCACATTTTTGAATATTGATATTAATTTGAATATTGATATTATTAAAATGTATGAACTGTTTAAAGAAAAATGTCCTACATCCAGAATCAAATACAGTTTCTAAAAGAAATAGGTTATGGACAATTTTACGTTTCTTTTCGGGATGCCGCAGGTAGACACGTGTGGTGTCTGTGGAAAGCAGACTAACAAAAATAAAATATACTCTTAAATGGCAACGCAAAGAGAGTTGCTACTGTATAATTAATAGTAATAAAAGACGCAGTTCTACACAGTACTGAAGAAATGTGCAACTTCGTACGCTTGTCTGAACATACTGTAGGGCTGTGTTTCGATTTCATGCAAGTTCTGAACCTACCAAAAGTTCCTGTACAAGACAAGGCCTTTTTGGGACAGCTGGCAGTAAATATGTTTCGTGTGTATAACATGAAAATAGCATATTCGCAATTTTACTTGTATAATGAAGGACACCCTGGGAAAGAACCAAATTCCGTGGTGTCTTTCCTGTTAGATTAAATAGCAGATTATGAGCCTATTGGTGTTACATAACTGCATCTTTTTTCGGAGAACGTCCACAATATAACATGTTTGTCGCGTTCTACTAGCATTAATGGATACTGGAAGATTATACAAAATCGTACATCATTTTCTATTAAGAGGTCAATCATTTTTAGATAATGACCAGAATTTCAGTGTGATGCGAAATGCCATCAGACGTTGTAGCCGTATTTATACAATGTACGAATTATGTACGCTAATCTGCAATGCATCTCGGGGAGGTCAAAATACATTCAAACATATTGACAACCGTAACGTTATAGATTTCGCAATGAGCTTGCCTCATGTCTAGGGAATATGTGGGTCCTGTAGTAACAATCATGTGTTCAGATAAAAATGAGCAGTATTTCCACATTTCTAAGTATCATACTTTGAATACTGTGTTGAACATAAGGGTACCGTCAAGATTTCCGAATTCATCAAACGTTTGACGTCTCACATCTTTTGTATAACCAAAGGAGCAAGAATTGGAATTCCTGCACCGTGTACAGTTGAACAGATGACGTTCAAGCTCAGTAAATTAAGTGAAATACTAACTGTCCTGTCCGATGTACCAGACGATTTCAATGATTTTTATGAAGATATTATTTAGTGGAGCTAATGAAACAGATTCAGATGAAATTGCACATAACTGCATGAGCTCGTACATTATTGTACTTAAAATACAGACACATACACATATAAAATACAGTCCAGAAAGTGTGTACACTGTCATTCACTGATGAATATATAATTTTCTGTTGTATATATAACCTAAACTAACCTATGTTATGCCCCAAGCTGTGAGAATGGGCGTTTCTAGAATATTTCTAGTCTTATTTCTAACAGTTTCCAATTTTATTGTAGAAAGTCTCGCAGTCATTACATTCTCATCTCCAGTGTCTTCATAGGGATGGATTGAGCTTTGCAAAACTAACTATTCACTATACTAAATATTTGGTCCTATTTTTGCTAGTTAATTTTTCAGAATTGTGCAAAAGTAACTCAGGACCCTTTCTGCAATAAGTTATTCAGTTCTATGCAGACGCTGCACTCGTTTTTATAAAGCATGATCATAATATTGATCTTATTTTGTTGATTTATATTTTATTCAAATTCCTAAAATGATAAACTATATTAATATTAAAAGTTTGTAGAATTTTTCCTTGATGTATTAATTTTTAGTATTTTCTTACATTTCATTTTAACATTCGTTCACTTTAATGATTTTTTTTTCACCCTGAAAAGTGTGTATAACTTACAAAGTCTTAATTATTAATAACAGTCACTTAATATTAGTGTTAAGTAAACATATATATTATTTTAATATGTGATAAATTGATTATTGGGTGACTGTAATATCAAAATTGTTGTTTTAGTATCAAGTGTTCATTAGTATGTGGTTTTGCCCTACATTGTAAATTTGTGATGTGTAATATTATATGCTTGGAGGTAACGTATATGCGAAAGGAGATTTGTAATATGCTTTTCTGATTATCTCTACTTTAATACATTTAAGAAGGGAGTTCCAGTGTACCTTAGTTTTAAATAGTCTAGTAACTAATGGTATACACTTACCTTTGTACATTATCAAACTTCCTTACCTGCAGCAGTGCTCCCTGCTCACAATTGTTGAGTAGATAGCATGGCGTTAAATTAACCTAGTGCGCGTACAAGGAAGCAATCAAGGACCTTCAAGTCAGTGTAAGCCACATCTAAGTGCAGCTAGTGTGTAGATATAATAATTTTGCATAGGTATTGCTATACTTACTTCTTCGAACATGCTGTAAGACACAGTATAACCATGATATATATTTAACAAATGTCTGTGGAGTGAGCTTTGGATAAAAAGAAACACCTTTCATAAGGAAAGTATGCAGGGTACCCATTTAAGTTGTTCGACCACGTAAAAGTTACGTACGTTAGTATTCATGTATGAAATTTACCATGAATCTATAAATTTCCTACATATAATACTAAAGATTTTAATCTTATCCTTACTAGCTCTATGGCTTATGTAATTCGCAAGTTCATCGCCCAGTAACAAAAGCTCTCCATAGGATTCTATCTTGGCCAATATCAACTCAGTTTACATCTTAAATATTTACCTGTGGAAGATCTATTCTAATATTCTCATCCCAGCGAAGTCAAGGTTTTCCAAACAGGCTCTTTACTTCTGGTTTATTAATCACAGTGTGCCTTCTCACCCATCCGAACTATATAAGCTGGCCATCGCTGTCTTCGGAATCTAAATATTATTAGAATGCTGGGTGAATCATACAGTCTGCGAAGTTCTTCATTATGCAGCCCCCTTCATTGTTCGGTCTGCTTGTTGTTTCTTATTACATTATTTATTATATTATATTATTTATTATGTTACATTACATGTTTCTTATTCGGCCTGTATATCTTTCTTATTTCATTATTTAAAAACACACCAGATTTATGTTTAAATGTCGTAGTCGTACCCGAACTTATGCCAGCGTAAATATTACTGGCAGAATAACCATTCTGCACATTTCCAATTTCACTTCTCTTGATATTAATCACGAGATTAAGAGTTCCGAAATGAACAGAAACATGGGTTACCGAACGCTAAGTGAATGTTTATTTCCTCCTTGACCTAGTTCTTGTTAGATACATATAGTCTCAAATGTTTAAATTGAATGAGATGTTATATGATCTGATTCTTAATTGTTATGTATATATTTTCTTCCTCCTCTTCTTTTCAGCTTATTATGCATTTCGTTTTTCTCACGTTCACTTGTTGACTAATGTCATTACAAGCTTCTACCAAGACATTGGTGTTACTTGATAGTGCATATATATCATCCCATATTATCTTGATTTGTGTAGATCATCCGCGTATACCAACAGTTGGTTTAAAAAATTCAATGTAAGTCCATTTTTGACCTGATTTAGTGTGTAGAATCGCATGTTCTAAAGCAAAGCTAAAGAATATTAGTGAAATGCATCGCCTAGTTTCAATTAGCTGCGAATTCTGAAACTACAGGAAACATTAATGTTGACAAGTTGTCTACTTAAGTAGTCGCTAAAACACATACTACCCTAGTTGAGCAAGATTTTCGGAATTCCAAATTGTATCAGGATGGCATATGTATAGCCTTTCTCATTTCGCAAAATTTAATCTTTTGTTACTTATAACACGTGCAATTGTTTCTTAATTAGAACTACAAATGTGTATGAACAATTAAATGAATCTTCTTTAAACGACGGGTACGTGAAATATACACATCGCTTGAAACAACGTGTTTGATCGGGTTAGATAAAATAGATTGCCATCTTCTTGATATTGATTGTTGCAATAGAAGCATATTGAGTGTCAACAATTTTTACTTTGTGTTAATCAGTCTTTATTGTGTTATTATGTGATTTTAGTCCAATTTCTAATACTGCTAAAGTAGGTATAGTTATGGTGCTTTTAACACTAGGATTTGTTTAGCCTAATGTCTATATGCAATATGTGTACTTGATTTCCTGTGGATTTTGATATGTTTCTTTTCATTTTTTGAAGAAATAACATTTTATAAATTTTTATTCACGTTATATAGGCGTGCAGAATTTTTAGCCAAAATGTTTAATTCTTGGATGTTGAATGGTAATGAAAATTATCCAATTGATATGAATTTATTGTTTAACATAAATTAGGCATTCAAAATATTAACTCTACATCATTCACGCTAGCTACAGTTGTAGCCTAGCCTTAAGTTTCTTGTTGCGGAATCATGTATTATAAGAATAAAGGGTTATAGCCTACAGTATCTTTCTCTCAGGTGGTCTTCTCCCTTTTCGGTTTATTTTCTCTTCAACATGTAGCATTCAGCATATTGCTTGCTCCGAATATGTAGTGGTCTACACACGTAGCCCGCGTCAGTATTGATGACATGATATCTACTGAACTTCCTATTAATTCTGCAACCGGTTCGTGTCAGAATCAACAGATTATTCAGTGGTAAGATGAGGTTCATGATAACCAGGATCTTATGGAGGGTAATCGTGATGATGGTGAAAGAGATTTGGTTTCTGAAGATATTAAATTGTATGACAAAGAGGAAATATTTGGCCGACTGAGATACATAGGAGATATTTGTAATTTACAATCTTCAGGGACCAAAAATAGAGCTACCTATGACTTATTTTATTTTAGGAGTGGTAATTCTATATTGAGAGACTAAAGTCAAGTTCAAAATATTCGTTCTTAGATTACTGACTCACTCCAAGGATTCATTCAAACAAAAGAAGAGAAAAGTATCTGTAAACTGATGCATTGGAGCTCATAGAACCTTACAATTGTCAGACGTGCTATCCAAGAAAACTCTTTAGTGACATTAAGAAGAACTGCTCCGAATCGAAAAGAAAATATTTCAGAATGCATAACAAAATAACAACTTTTATGTAAATGTCAGGGATACAAAAATGTCAAAGGAAACATTTGTTCACGTTGAAGGGGAAATATTCACTCATCATTCAGCCCTGGTGTGCAACGACTGAATGAATTATTAAGAAATCTTCCAAATACTTTTTATTCGTGACGAGTACGGAAATGCTAACCATAATACTAATTAGTATCTTATGTGAGAGAAATTGGAACATAAATATAAAAAATCTTACTGAGAAAGGATATACATACATATATTGTTTTCTTATGGTGCTTTTAACACTAGGTATAGTGTCAAAAAATGATTTAGAAGTAATACCATTAATGATTTGGAAGTAATAGATTTATAGTAAAGATTTAACTATAAACAAGTGTATGAAATAAGAGGAAATGATTTAATATGTACTTTCCAAAAATTCAACCTTATTTTTGAATTCAGGTTTCTTTATCAGCATAAACTTGCAAATTGCGTATTTTTAGTTTATATAACGAAACATGTAACTCAAAAATTACCCGAAATATACGTAAACCAGTTTAACCACACCTATTTAATTTTTTTTAAAAAAAATATTGTTTAACCTCTAAAATAATTCACCGTGAAGTGAAAGATAAATAACTTAAGTTACACTTTTAGCCCGCGTGAATACTCATGTTACAAAACGTTGCTAGAGTACCTTAGGGTTTACACCTATAACACATGGCTTAGTTGGCAACATTTTATTTCATTCATCTACATTCAGTTACTTGTAAAATGTATGTGGTACGCAATGTAACGACTAATATACGTTTCTTAGAAAAAAATAATCCCTGTAATATTACGCAAGGTACTGGAGACACATATTTATATATATCCTATTTGAGAACAACAACGGAAGTACTAGACAATTCACACACCTTTACCGATCACGTGATTTCACTATCGAATCTATTTTAACATTTGCTATTATTTGACATTACGTACATTTGTTCATGTTCGACCTTTCTCTTCAAAACACACTCATGCCGCTACGAGTTTTTTTTTAAAAAATCAATTCTTTATACTGAAAATATTGGCACGTAATCTAAATTCTTGAGAGCATTGCATAAAGGAAAGGAAAAGTACACAATATGATCAGATTCTTATCGTAATACAGCGACTTAACCGGAAAAGCAATGAGCGTAGCATGAGGCATGATTTTGAAACGAGCTCAGAAATTTAGTACAGTTCTGTTTCTCTTCCTAAATACTACTATCATACGAATAGTAGAATGATGTTCTCCGCAATCTTAAAGGCATATTTGTTTGTATCTTCAGTTACCTTAATAAGCACCGTGACATTGCCTCTGATAATATTTGTAAGTATGTTTGTTAACTTAAGAATTATAACGTAAATGTTTATCTTGCCATTTAAATAACTATATAAAAGCAGTCGTACTTATGTGATACGTGCATTTAGATTTTAATAAAGATTGACGTAGACTCTTGTTTGTTATAGCTTATCGTCTAAGTTCAGTTATGAATTATGTCTGAGAGCATTGTAAAACGTCTCTGATGGAATGATAGCATCTTTAGGAATTAAGAAATCCATCTTCTAATAAATTGTATATTTAAACTCTGAAAATATATCAGTACCTCAGAGGTAGACTGCACTATAGGAGACAACTTTTAGATTTGTGCACACTATCTCACATTATTTGGCACACAATGTTCTGTTATCCATGCCCCATTCTACTATAAAACGAACAATGACATTGTTTTCTTTAGATCCAGGAGTAGAGTGTTTAAAAATAGAAAATTATATACCTAGATGAGTTTCTCAAGAAAGTGACATAGCGCAGTATACTACCGAATTGAATATATGTGCTGTAGACCAGTTGATACAGCGTTAGCTCTGCTTTCGAGAGATCCTGAGGTCGAAGCCAGTGTTCGAACATACTGACTGAAATTCCTCCTCGAGCTTCATTTACTGAAATTGATTAACAGTACACATTTATTAAAGTTCAGTAGTATATTAAAGATAATTCATACTACTATTGTTAGTGTATGTCTTAATAGAACGTACGAACTAAAATTACTAAACTTGTGTTAGTGTAAGGACATACCGTAAGGCAATGTATGTCCTTACAATAAAATAAACATGATGTGATATAATCGAATTTGAATTTGAGGGTATGTGTAAGTCTTTCGGTCACGCTGGTCACAGACTTAAGTAGAGTGGTTAAGAGAATGTTCGAAGTTAGTCAGGGCTTAGTAAGTAGGTACTATCCCAGTATTTACTTAAAGTGAATGAGGAAAAATTCCCAGTGATGATTGTTCCTTCCTTTCAAATACTAAGCCAACGCTCTAACATAATGTCGCTTGGTTATATAACTACATATATTTCACGTTACAAGTTAATTGATGGTTACGTTGTAGTCTTAAGCAAAGCGCCTCAGTATAAATTTAAATTTTCTTATAATGTATCAAAAGTAGAGTCAAAGTTACAGTGACAAAAGGAGGTTACTAAGGAAAGGCCAGGATTCCTAGCCATGCTGACAAATACAGATTACTAAGCGAAAGCCAGGGCCTGTCAGTAAAACTCGTAGATTTTCTCACTGGTATCCATGACTAATTCAAAAATGTATGGCAATTCCCTGTCGAACTTGTGTTTACTGAAACTAGTAGAGGCAAAAGTGGAGAACACTAAGCGATTGACAAGAAACTGTCAGTTTTACTGTCACATGCGTAGCTTTCCTCAGCATTTCAGACTATGACCAAGCCAACGGCGTATCTATCGTTCATCCTTGTGTGATTTGTAGTTACTGAGATCTAGGGTAAGGGTGACAAGGTATCATACAGATGAATATAATAAGCGATTGAAAAGATACTGCCAACTTTAGAGTTTATGTGTTGTTATTCCGTACATTAAGACCATTGCAAATCCAACGGTGTATGGCTCATCTCTGTCTGACTAGCAATTATTAAGATCTAGGAGGGGCACAAATGGAGAATATTACGCAATTCAAAAGGAACTGCAAGTTTTAGAGTCACATTCCTAGTTTTTCTCACCGTTTCATACTACAGCCTATCCAACTGTGTGTAGATAATCTATATCGCACTTATAGTTACTCAGAACTAGGATGGCAAAAATGGAAAATATAAAGCGAATGAAAATGACATGCCAGTTTTAGTCAAATTGATAAGTTTCCCCATCGTTTCTAATCAGTACCAATCCAACCGTGTACGGTTTATCTGTGTGTAACTTGTAACTACTGACATCTAGAGAAGCCGAAAAATATTTATATGGAGAATACTAAGCGATTGAAAAAGATCTGCCAGACTTAGAACCATAATGATAATTTTCCGCGCCGTTTCAGACAATGACGAACCCACCAGTTTATCACTCATATCGATGTTACTTGTAGTTACTGAGTTCTAGGGAGAAAAGGAATATAAAGATGGAGAATACTAAACGATTGAAAAGGACGTGCCATATTTAGACTGTATTTGATAGGTCACTCCATGGTTTGAAAGCATTACGAATCCAACGGTGTATGGTTCATCTTTGTTGGAACTTGTAGTAACTTAGAACTACGAGGGTCAGAAATAGGGAATAGTAAGCGATTAAAAAAAACAGCCAGCGTAAGAGTCCAATGTTATTTTTACCCACGGTTTCAGACCATGATGTATCTAACTGCGTACTGTTAATCTCTCTCTGACTGATAGTCACTTAGATCTATTGGGCAAAGAAATATAGCGTTAGAAAATATTACTCGATTGAACATGACTTACAAGTTTTATAATTTATGTGATAGGTTATTCTATGGTTTGAAACCATCATAAATGGAACATTGTATAGCGTATCTCTGTCGGACCCGTAGTTAATGAGATCTAGAAGGGTCACAAATGCAGAATACTAAAGGATTCAAAAGGTGCTGCAAGTTTTAGAGACAAGCTAATAGTTTTGCGTGCCGTTTCAGGCCATGACAAATCTAACAGTTCATTATAGTTCATCCCTGTGTGAGTTCTAGTTACTAAGATCTAGGGGGTTACTGAAATATAGATATGTAGAGTACTGAGCGATTGAAAAATATTTTAAAGTTTTAGACTATATGATAAGTTATTTCATGGTTTAAAATCATTATGAATCCAACGATGTATGGTTCATCTCTGTCGGACTTGTAGTTACTGAGAACTAGGTGGGTCAGAAATAGGGAATAGTAAGCGATTCAAAAGAACCTGCCAGCGTTAGAGAGAACTGATAATTTTACCCACGGGCTCAGATCATGATGTATCCAACTGTGTCTTGTTAATCTCTGTCCGACTGGTAGTTACTTAGATCTAGGGCGAACAAAATATGTACCGATAGAAAATACTACGCGATTGAAAATTACCTACCAGCTTTAGAATTTATGTGATAGGTTATTCTATGGTTTACGACTATCACTAATCGAACGGTGTATGGCTCACATCTGTGACAACGGTAGTTACTGTGAATTAGGAGGGTCACAAATGGAAAATACTAAGCGATTGAAAAGACCTGTCTGTTTTTTAGATAAGCTGATAATTTTCCTTACCATTTCAGACCATAGCGAATCCGACGGTGCATTGTTCATCTCTGTGTGATTTGTAGTTACTCATATATCGGGACATACTTAGGATTGGAAATACTAGGAAAGTTTAGAAAATTAAATAAATGAAAAGGACCTGTTAATGTTATAGTCGAAGTCATAATTTTCCCAACCGTTTGCAATCGTATGGCTCAACTCTGTCAGACTTGTAGTTCCTGAGTTATGGGGAGGACAGACAGAGAAACATGGCAAACATTATTTCTTCTCCTATTCTCTGATCTTCATACGGGTGCGCTAATAAGGACTTATTTAAGGTTAAATTCGTAAGTGTAACTTCCTTGTAATTAAAAATAATCTTGATTCAAATGAATAGACTAACAATGGAATACTAAACTTACTGGCCAGAAAGAAATTTCTAACAATACAAGCAGAAATTTATGACTCATGAAGTCTCTTGGAAATCAGTTGCATGCGGAAACTGAGAGAAAACCCAATTCGCACTGCCAGCTTAATGTTTATTTGGAGTAAGCTATGAAGGGCTCTCAATCAGAGGGTCCATAGCGCGACGACATACCAAAAAAAAAAGTTATAAAACGTTGATTTTGATTCATAGGGGATGTATTGTTTAGATAAACTTAAGACTGCTGCATTATTATTATGGTCTAATGGGGTGATGTTGACATGTCTGAAGTTGTAACCTGGGTCAAGTAACATACTATATATTGGGCATAGGAAATATTATTTTGTAATTCCTTTAAAATTTACTACATACTTCAGTTTGGATTTATTGGTAATAAAATGTATCCTTACTTAGAAAGATATGCTATATTAAATTGTATAAAATCGTCTATTGAAAAGCTTTCAGTAGAGAAGAACTTGTCGAAACTCCATATTTTGAAAGACTTCGGAATGTTCTAGTTATTCCAGCAGTTCTTTCCACTCTCTGGAATCACCTGGAATTCCAGAAATCTGTGTAGTGAAGTATTTATAACATTTAGTGATCTGGACTATGGGCTTGGTTTCCAATTTTCAATTTATGGTTTGTATTTATTGAAAATACTAATTATTTATAACAATTTTTAAAAACTTTCAAAATAAAAGCTGCACGAAAATATAATGAAAAGAGTCGACTTAGATTAAATGGTACCCTTAGTATTTGAGTGCCATTAGTTTACGAGATTTGTTCAAGATAAGCGACTATTTATAAAAGAAGAAATTTAATAACTATCGTCACAAGTTACGCATATATAGGTAATTCATGGCGTAAGAGGGATGGTCCTCCAAAATCGCATTCGATGTAGTACCCAATACAACTAATTAAGTAATATTATATGATTAGTGAATTCAGCTAAGAAGACATTTTTACCATTGACCTAATAAACAACTTAATTGAGTAATAATGAAATAATTAGGTTGCAAAATCTGTATATGCTGCACTCTTTCAATCAACAAAAACTCCTTAAATGTATGTATCGATATCGGGTGTGATTTGGTAACTTCTCACCGCTTACTTCAGCAGCTTTTGGAATTTATTCAAAGGAACATCTTTTGTTTTGAACTAAATAACCATCTCCCGAGATTTGCGTCATGTATATTCCTATTTTGCATAAAGGTACATGAAAATGAAACGTGATCTTGTGTAATAATTGCAAGGCGTGTTACAGGCATTAAGTGTAAATTAAAGTATTTCAGTTTTCAAATATTTTTTGCACATGTTTAATTCTAAGCTAATCAAACGACAGATAAGTGTCAATTAATTATGTGTAATAGTAGTTCTGTTGGCGTGGGATGTAGAAAATAAATGTATTTGTAAAATTGTACAGTTTCAATACGTACGAGAATACTAAGGAGTAAATGTTTTTTGTTGTTGTTGTTTTTGTAAGAAACATTATTACATAAAGAGAGACATTTCGCCCATTTTGGGCACATATACGGTGTGAACCTTCATTATTATTGTTAGCACTGTCTCCTACCCTAAATGTACTTGAATAGAAAATACGTAGTTCCATGACTATCGTAAGATTACGCTTTGAAATCCACGGGAAATATTTACTGTTTCTAGAGTGACCGGCAATTGATACCAGTATCTCAGTTTGTATTCAGTTTTCAATATCTCACTAAACACAACGTAGTATTAGGAAATATAATTATACATGACAACGAAATCAGTATGAAAACTCCTTCGAGGTAAAGGGAAGAGTGACTCAAGAATTCTAGTCACAAAAGAAGTGATATCCCTTTGAGAGTGACTTTCTTTATGTCACTAGGGTGGAAGTGTTTTCTTTGTGACACAATTAAGAGGCTTATTATCCTTCCTTCCGCTTTAATGATACAAAGAAAGTCACTCGCAAAATGGATATAACTTCTTTTCTTTTGAGTAGGCTATCTATTTAAAAGGGAACATTGTTCATATAAAATGTCGATTCGCTCTGTATCTAAAAAAAACATTAACTCATATTAAAAAGAGTATCAATGTTAATCTACGAGGCCCCCAATTGACGCCCAATACCCTCTGGCACCAACAATTAGGAGCTAAAGCAAAAAGACAGATAGAATAACATAGACACTTTCAATCATTTGTGAAATGCTGTGATTCGGCTAAAAAAAGTCATACCATTTGAACACCTCCACCGATTTTGACGTTTGATACACCGGTAAAAAGATATTGAAGCGTAGGTTACGATTTTGTAAGTTTCGACCTCCTATGTTGTTTGGGATCTATGCTATGATCAGAAATGCGAAGTTCGATTTTTATCGAACCACCCTAGTCCCAGGGAGATCCTACCGACCTATTTGTTTCTGTTTCTTAGTGAAGCCAAGAGATTTCAAAAGCACTTTCAAGCATCAAAATTAGGTTTATAGTTCGCTCGATTCGAAATTAGCTACATATATGAGTGAGGCTAAGAGACTCGTTTGTCAGAGCTACTCGAAGAACTACCGCTCTTTATAAGTTGTTTTAAAACGACTCAGTAACACAGTGGTTTACAATCTGTTATATAGGTCCCAAAAGGCTACACGAATGACACTGCATATATAGGTAACGGATACATATGCTTTTAAAAGAACTATCAGAATGTACAAAATTCCACCAACCATCCCCGTAAGATACCTAATTCGCTGTTTTACATTATGACTAAGGTATGTAGCGACAAAAAAGGAAAACAAACTTCATGAATATATTATATACTACATTGATAAACCACATGAGCTATTATAGATGCATTTCGACCATTTCTGAAAATATTGGTTCCTGTGAAATTGCACAGACATCATCTACATAAAGCGCAGATATCACTATCTTTTGTTAAAATGAAAAACTTATCAAATCAATGCAATAATATTGTTATATTTTGTGTTAATTACGAAACATTTTCTTTGATATTTTATATACTTTCTACTGAACAAGTAGCGAGCGGTGGTTTAGCGATTGCGGAGGTCCAAGATACTACACCAACGACCGATCATTCTGACTGCGGTTTCTTCAGGGTTTACTCAGTCATAGTCAAGCATGATTTAACCTTCAACTTATGCCTTTGCCTACATTTTCCCTCGCCTATCCCGGCCTGATCCTTACAAATCTGTTTATTAATAAATTCCAAAATCCAATGAATTTAAAATTCTATTGAACATGTACATATATTTCTAATTGTAAGTTCGCTTTCATGACTACATTTTACTCAACCGTAACAGTTTATATAAATTAGTGTCTAACCAGAAAACAAATAAACAATCTTATCAGGTATAATGCATTTGCGTAGTGGGCATTTATCGGGGTTAAGTGGCACTTTATCTGTTTCCCATCATACACACGTCTACTTTGTAGTTCAGCTTGAGGAAATACCTGAATTAAGCAACACAAAATTCAAGTGTTTATCCAACTCTGTCATTGAGTGTTGCCCGGTCTTAAATTGTTTGCGGAACAAAGGACATTATTTTACTTTTAAAAAAGAGTTATTTAAGTGTAACACGTCTTTTTTCTACAGAACTTTCGAGAATATTCTGATTACTTCATTCGCACTATAAGTTTTCAAACCACCATGATATTTATGGAATTACACTACTACCCGACACTGGCATTCTCTTTTGACACACGGTGGTTCCAAGTTAAATCTAGGCCGACAAATTACGTACGCGGAGAGATTGCTTCACGAAGTCATAGTAATAATATTGGAATCAAATATAATGTAAAAGAATCAATAACAACATTGTAGACTTTTAGGGGCAGAATGGAAGGGAATGTTTCAAAACATTGGCATCTTTGACGGATATTTTGATACGTTGTTATAAAAAATGACTAATCATTTATATCGTTACTATCAATATCTGAACCGAGAATATCATCATTGTCAACATAGTTGGTATCTATGTTATTAGCAAGGACATTAAGATGTTCTAAAACGCTTAAAACGTGCTTTGAAAATGAACCGTTCTTTCTTTTCGAGAATTCTCTATGAGAGAATATTAAGGAAACTGATAAAATGAGAAGTAAATGTTTTGTTTTATTTTCTAAGTTTTGTTTACATGAGAATTTTCTAGCATGGTCTACTCTAAAGCAGCGTTTCACAACCTTTTCACCCTGCGATCCACCTTTACCATGTCTTCTAATCGGCGACCCATGATAAATTTATATTGTGTAATATTTGCCTTTCATTTCGAAACATGACAGTTGATTTGCTCTATTTGATTACAAATATCCTAATTATATTATCCCAAAACTGTTCAACATTTTACATTAAACATATATTTAGCAATTATGAAACTATTAACCAAAATAAAAATATTTCTTTGAAATTTATTATCTTAAACGTGCTAAACCATATTTAAATTTATTTTTCACCTTCCCTCGCGCCCCCTTGAACACAGCCCGCGAGGAGCCTGGGAATCGCGACCCCAACGTTCAGAAACACTGATCTAAAGTATTACATATCTTTGATAAGTACCTCCTGTGCTTCTTCCGAGAGCACGCCGATATGCAATCCTGCAGCTTTTATGATAATCGATCAACGCATAGGTTTGCATAATACTTTAAGAACTGCTATAGCTTCAAGTTGCTGTACATTCGCTGCAAACTAGCAGTTGTATGTAATATCACTGTAAATCTTTCTGTTAAGAGCTGTGTTAAATCTGTAAATATTGTAATTATTTACTAATTATTAAAAGGTCTACGAACTGAATTCCAGTTATTGGCAGTTTTGCTTCCGTGATTAAGAGTGCAAGCAAATATGATAAATCCTTTTTAAGCTTCTCTTTAATATGCTCTTTCGTTTTGTATACATCTTCTTTACCTTTCGCTAGCACCTTCTAACGTTTTATGTCTAAAAATAATGAGATATGAAGCAAATAGTGTAGTAAACATTTCCAAGAATGAAGTGGTGAGACACTAAAAGTTATAAAATCTTCATTCATGTTCTTTTTATCAGCTTTGGCGTACTCATTTGCGTTTATGTTACACCGCCTATTAGTCTCAGTTAACGCGTATCAAATTCTAATGTCTAGCATTGTGAAAACTATATCCCCATTTTTTAGTGGCAAACAACTGAATGCGCACCATGGATACTGCAAACATTTAAGAATAGTTATTGTTGCTATGCATGTCCTGCTTATCCACCCATTTTCGCTTGCATCTACGATGCCCAGAAGAGGAACTAAATACTAAATACATGAAATATGTCATATTAATACCATACGCGTATTTAATCTTTTAATAAAGTTTGATTTGGACTTATTTGTTATATTTTATAATCAAAGTTGGGGTATTATAGATGCCTGAGAGTATCATAAAAATGTAACATTAGAATATAATATCCTTACGAAAGTAGAAATCCACCTTTTAACTTTTGCGTATTTAAACTCTTACAACGTATCAGTATCTCGGAGGTAGACTGCACTATATTTCCCTTTGTTCGTTTAGAACTTAGGAAATTATTTTGTAGATTTGCGCACACATTCTCACATTCTTTGGGATACAACGTATTTTTATGCATTGCCAATCCCATTACAAAACAAACAATTATATTGATGTCACTATCTACAGGGAGAGCGAACTAAATTTTACAAAATTATGTACCAGATTGAATTTGGCAAGAAAGTGACGTTGCGCAGTTTACTTTCGGGTTGAAAATATATGCTGTAGATAAGTTTGTAGAGGAATTTGTATACAGTAAAACGATTTCCCGGCCTTAGTGTAAAAACGTGCCTGTGTTTTCTTAAAGAGTACTCAAATATGCTTTTTACTAATTTTGTCCAATGTTCTTTGCTCTGTCTATGTTAACACAGGGCGAGTAGAGTTGTCTTGCAGTAGTTCCATTTCTTGTTTTTTACAATATACTATATTTACTGTCAGATAAAAGCTTTCTGTATTTTATATATCAAAATATGACCTTTGCGTCCTACTTTTCTTTCTCCTACGGAGATTCGGAGAATTGACCTGGCGCTCATTTAATATATGAGATACGACATCTTTTACACCGCTGGTTGAGCTTTAATCAAGCAGGCAAGGGTAAGAGACATTACCGTTGAGACGTTAAGGCCTGGGGTTGAGATTCTTCAAATCTTCTATCACGTGTTAAACAACCTTCGATTTACTTATTTGCTGTCTCTGGTATTTATCTCAGTATCTGTACGTTTTGCCTACTACACTATGACCACCAAAAATACTTATTATGGGTTATTCATTTCTACATCCATCTTTTACTAAGGTGTATATACTTTGATTTTGCGTTCTCATTATGGACAGTTGCAGCGAAATACGGACCATGCATTCACATGCTTGCAGCTAGAGTCACTCTTCATATGTTCGTTTTGTATGAATATTTTTAAAATGCCAGCCATGTTCATATATTGGAACGAAGATTTCAATGTGCTGTTCTCTGACCGAAATTATGAAAATTATTTTTTGCTAATTGTTAATACAAATATTTTTGGACAAAGGCTTTCCTTTCGTTTCTTCAGTACTAATTGGCTTTAACCGAAACGTATGGCTGACGAGAACAATATTCAGTGCACTACAAACTTGAAGCATTCCCTGACTGCTCTAGACATGTTACCCTGTCATAATGAGGGCATTACTACGTGGTGCAATTCACAACTTTCACAATGAACTGAATACATTATCGTACAACGAATTTACAATGTGTGCTAAAAGTAATAGTCTTTGTGACCAATGCTAAACGAATACACAAAGTTACCCAATAATAAGGCAAAAAAGCATGTACACATAGATCAAGATATACCCAGTACTCAGTGATTTCATATTTTAATTATGAAGTATAGAAATCTGGTCATCTATATCATCGAAGACAAAAATATACATTTAGATACCTAAGCCGATGGATGTCTTTCATATTTCACTTACAAACGTCCAATAAGTGAACAGTATTGCCAGTTCCTAAATCAAAAGATACATCTAATTTGAGCATAGGCAAGCAATAACCAGCTAATCAAACTGTTAGCCTATCTGTTACAATTCTAAAACTGTATTCACAGCCGAAATTAAGAAAATGCTACATAAATTAATGAAACCATAGTTGGCAAATTTAACTCTTTTTAATTATTTTTTCCTTTGGAGGAAATTAATATGTATGTTCGGATTGGTTTAACTGACTTCATTTCTTGAAACACCGTTACCTTAATTTTGAATGTAATTATGGAATTTCGCCTTTTCAGGGTCGTATACATAGTACACAATAAACTTTATTATTTTGGACATGAAAGGGATGAAGTAGATGTCTAAATTGAAATTAGAACTTCGCTCGTATTATCTCCCGTAGTTTCTGAGTACACTATGGAAGAATATGTCCATATCGGAAACACCGGAAAGATGTTCTATATAAAACAATTCGTATTTTCCAAATGTATCATATTTTTAACCTACAATTACAATAATCATTTTTATCAATTTTAACACGATGAATATAAAAATAAACAAAATGTAGACTATTATGTGGTTCGTGTAATTAGTGAATTCTTGGCTAGAAGCTGATTAGGAAAATTACATAAACTTTATAATATACATATTAGTATCATGAACGTATTGCTGCTTCGTCAGCAAGTAAAAACAAATTAACAAAGAAATGCAACAACCTTAAATACATCTAAGCGCCAGATCACGCAGAAGTAAGTACAGCAGTTAACATAATTCAACTCTATTTTTTCATTAATGTTATTTCTGAAAGCTGTTATTTAGTGTGTAAGACGCGTGAAGCTTAGATATGTGGCATTTGTTTTAAAAGTTTCAATTTCGTCATTCCCACGTTGAGCAAAC
The DNA here is from genome assembly GCA_022664845.1 of Lepisma saccharinum. Lineage (NCBI taxonomy): Eukaryota > Metazoa > Arthropoda > Insecta > Zygentoma > Lepismatidae > Lepisma > Lepisma saccharinum. The sequence continues at coordinate 76,000 of JAGDQP010002475.1, forward strand.
TACTTTCATTTAGAAACTTCATATAATTTACACTTACTAGTCGGACCAGGTATTATGTTCTTGCTGCTTCTAATCTGTTTTGTGGAAAGTTTTCCATTATATTTGCGTAACTTCCAACGGTGAATTGTATTCTATGATTCAGTGGTGCAGTTTCTTCATATTATATATTACCAATTGGACTCAACTATACATCAACGCTCTGGAGATTAATCACAGATATGTCCAAGAGGTGGAAAATATTCTAAAATACTATTTCACTTTCACTTCCTATCAGTTCCGTACGCATTTATCTAGTCCATGGGATCAGTGTAAACCAGTCACTATTTCTTGACAATAAGCTCTAGCCTTGTAATTGATTTATTTTGTCTCCGGAGTACTGTTCTTCAAACAATTGGATTTAGGAACTTAGAAATCATTACAAACGTACTGTTCTCCATTCCCTTAACACAGGTTAATTCACAAAATGTTAACATTCGATTTGCACCATTTTTGATATATTACCTTTATTTTTTAAAATTTTCGCCATGAATTTGTCAGACATATCGGGAAGTTCAACGGGAAGTTGAAAATAAACCGAGGCATTCAGTAACAGAGGGAACTAACAAACAAAGCAAGTAAAGTTGAAATTACTAATTACTAATGATGAAATTCGTAACGCGTTAAAAGTTGGAAGTTGAAAATATCATAACATGTGGGCCAAACATGGGTCCTACGCCAGTAAACATGGGTACTACGCAAACTCATTTTCGAGACACAGAGTTGCCAATTTGGAATCCAAAATCGCCACCTGACCAGTGGTATTGAACACAAAGATGTGGACAAACGTCGGGAGGTTATTCATGACACCAAAACAAGCAATAAAGTCCTCTTGAGGTTGTCGAATTCCGGTGGCTGTAAGATATACAGGGTTGTCAACGTGGAATCCACAATCGACGTCTGACGATTGGAGCTGACGAGAAAGACGTGTGACTCTTCGGCAGGTGATCTTTGAGATCATAACAAGCAAGAAAGTCCTCTCGCATTGTGTTCGAATATATGTGCGTGTACGAAATGCAGTTTTTCGAATTGTGTGATGCATTATCGAGTGTTCACCCCAAAATAATTTATGAAAAAGGAAGCAAATGACAAATGTACGCTGGTAACCTGATACCTACGAGAGGGGGACATGTGACCAAGCACACATCAGCATGTCGCACAAGCAGTGTATCCACTCCAACACAAACGCATAGTTTGTTAACTGGAACAGATACCTTCAATCTCATGAAAAGCTGTAGTATAAGTAGTGAATGAAATTAAGCACAAATTCGGTAAGTATGAAGCTCGAATATGGAGAAAGTACGTTGTCCTTATCGAGAAACGAAGAAATGTTACTGCAACATTGCAACAACACAAGTTATTGCTAATAAAGTCACCTATTTTGTATTGCACGTATCTGAGGCTGATCAGTTTCGAAACCGAAGACCATCCCGATGAAGGTATCCATGTTTTGCCTTACTTCCATAATTCTTGTCACTAATTTCGGGTGTCTTTCCTCATGCACTAGGTAGAGTTCAGGCGTTTCCTCAATCACACAGTGCATTTCATTGTATTTTCCTCAGTCACACCAGGTACACATATGACATAAGGTACCATAACTACGTAGTGTTGTGTCTAAGTACGAACGGTGACAACGCGTTACCTGGGTAAGTGGATAGGTGCGTGGACTCGAATCCCACATTGACATGCGATGCTTATGGGTTTTAGAGTTTCAAGGTTGCAGTCTTTCATTCTACAGTATTGGTGTTGTGCTACATTTGTTCGTTTCTCGATACGGACAACGTACGTTCTCCATGTTCAAGCTTCATAGTTACCGTAGTTGGCAACACTGACAAATCAACTTTCTCTTTATTTCATTCACTAGTTATACAACAGATTTTCATGCGATAAAAGGTATCTGTTCCAGTTAACAAACTATGCGTTTGGGTTGGAGTGGAAACATTGCTTGTGCGACATGCTGATGTGTGCTTGGTCACGTGTCCCTCTCCCGTAGGTATCAGGTTAAAAGCGTGCATTTGTCATTTGCTTCCTTTTTCATAATTTATTTTGGGGTAACACTCGATAATGCCTCACACAATTGGCAGCCCTGTATTTCTTACATGCACAGGTATTGGAACAGAAAAAAGAGGACTTTCTTGCTTGTTATGATCTCAGAGATCACCTGCCGAAGGGTTCCACGTCTTTCTCGTCAATTCCAATCGTCAGACGTCCATTGTGGATTCGACGTCGGTAGCCCTGTATATCTTACAGCCACCGGAATTCGACAACCTCAAGATGACCTTATTGCTTGTTTTAGTGTCAGGAATAACCTCCCAACGTTTGTCCACATCTTTGTGTTCAATAAGACTGGTCAGGAGGCGATTTTGGATTTCAAGTTGGCAACCCTGTATCTAGAAATTGAGGTGGCGTAGGACCCATGTTTATTGGAACGTTCTTTCATCTTTTGTTTTCCTAAACGAACCTGTGACGTTTGGTCCACATCTTATGACATTTACAACCTTCAACTTTTAACGCGTTACAAATTTTATCACCCCTACACCTACCCGCCCCTGAACCCCACTACGGTAATGATTGCAACCGAGATGTGTAGTATTCATGTTCCTTCTCTCCGGCATAATTCTTCCTTGCTTTCCGTTTCATGACTACATGACATAATGCGCCTATAATTACCACACTACGACTGGCAACGTTGCATTTTTCGTTCATATTGGGCACTCTACCAGTGTGGAGCACAAAACGGCTGGTCCGATTTTGGAAAATTCAACTACTTTAGATTGGAAACCGATCATTTCCAGCCACTTTTCTTCTGACATGTTTTCGTATCTGCACTCATAATGAAGTGTGCCTATAACAAGTGACTTTTGTTACACCCTGCACACACACACACACACACACACACACACACACACACACACACACACATATATATATATATATATATATACATATTTATATATATATATATATATATATATAAATATGTATGAAGTAACCTATATGCGGTCACTTTACTACTCTATTTAACAAGCAAATTACTTGCCTTTCTCAAACCTGTCATGTCCACATAGATCAATTCTAACCTTCTCATAAGTAATTATAAATGTCCTATTCACACATTGGTGTCATCTTTTGGGTAAAATTAAGAAAATTATTGTTAATATAAATGGATGTTTTTACAGATATATGAGTTTTCCTCAAACTATCACTGGCTTTCATGAACTACATAATTGCCGTTATATGTTTTTAATGTACTATTTCATACCCTTTATCTTTATAATGGTATAACGAGACTTATTCAGAGGAGTTCAGCTACACATTAATTGAAGTTGATTCCGTAGCATCTATCAAATACAAACAAATTTGCAAACTTTTGTTGCTTTCCCCAGTGTACGGACGAGAATGTCGTGACCTTGCTGACTGACCTCGATTATTGTGACGAAGGAGACCAAGTGATTGAAATTGGGGATCTGGACTTCATACCTGGGATATGCTCTTTTGAAACTATTGGTGGGATGGAACTGACTGTTGATCTTCCTGGAAATTGGACAGTAAGTGTACAATCTTAAATATTTACTTGCACACAACCATACAGTCATATCAATCCATCATTCCTAGATGATGGTAAAAATTCATTAATATTTGGTATATTATTAAGTTATAACTAAAGATCGGATGTGCTATTGTCACCTCAATTGGCTGCGCGTATAGCGTAAAAAGCATGACATACTTAAAAACTGCAAAACCAACGTGGCCTGCTGCAAGCTGTATTTTGATTTTTGCGGTTGTTGTATTGACAGTCGCATACCAAATGGGAAAGGTGAGTGTTATATGTTCATCACTTTTGTACTTTTCAGTATTTGTCACTTAAAACTATGTGGTATTTAACATTTAACCTTCCGTATATAACACCATATTACTTCTCGCCTTCATTTAATTGAAAGACATCAAATATTGTTTTTATTACATGCTCATGAATTCCTTACATGTTGGTTGTTGTTTACTCAGATATTTATCAGGGGATCTATATCTAGTAAACTGTCCCGTAAAATTACATAATTTTTTTTTCGTGATAGTAAATTATCTTAAATATAATTAACTTAAATTGTATTATTATATTTGCTTTTCATTTGTATACCTTTCTATGAAAAAAGCGCATTTCGTACAGACAAATGGCCAAGGAAAATGCTATCGTTCCCAGTAAGTGTCGGAAGGACTTTTTGCAAATTATATCGTAAACACATAATCTAACCTAGCTATGGTTCTGCTAATGTACAGCACAGGATCATGTGTTTCAGATGCATGGGCAAGAAAACTACACCTACGACCACAATAGGACCGACGATACTCCTCAATTTTAGAGGGTAATTCAGCCTCAGATTCAATCAATAAATAGAGGCTGGTCGTTATAATTAGTGTCTTATCTTGTAATTGTCACAATATCAGAACAACCGAAGCTATAAATCAAAGTGCCTGCCACAAACTTACGACAAACCTGAAGTAAATTTTTCCCAGTATAATATTTCTCCTATTAAAAGTACTAGCACTTTCATCAACATTAACCAATATGTGATCAATCCTTCTCGTATCCTCCGGCTGCGTTCCTTAAAATGTGACAAAGATAAACAATGCGCATCATACATTACCATCAGTCGACGGTAAATGTCTCGAGTACTAGCTGATCTTCCTTCCTGGCCTCCATGATATGCCGGATGGCAAGTCTGAATAAGTCTGCATTTCGCGCGGCATACACTATCACTGCTTTGCCAATACTGAAATACAAAATACAACAAATTATGGAACAGTTTCTATATAGTTAAAAATTAATATCTGGTGTAGTAAAAAGTAATCCATTATTTTTGCATGACATTGAAGGCTTGACTTACCATAGTTAGAATGATCCGATTTAGGTCACATATGCGCCGTTTCGTTCAATAACGTGTTGCCATTTGGAAGGTAATATCATGATGCCTCTCTCATAGAAGCCCTTGTCCCTATTGGCAAAAAATTGAGACAGCCGATTTTCACAAGCCTCCCTTGAAGTGAATTTTTCACCAGCAAACGTGTTCTCCATGGACAGGAACAGATGGTAATCACTCGGTGCCAGGTCCGGACTATAAGGTGGATGCATAAGAACCTCCCAACAAAGCTCCCGGAGCTTCTGGCGAGTCACTATCGATGTGTGTGGCCTGGCGTTGTCCTGGTGGAACACAATGCCTCTCCTATTGGCCAAAGCTGGGCGATTGCTGCCTTCAGACGGTCCAATTGTTGACAGTATAGTTCCGAGTTAAGGATTTGGCCGTAGGGGAGCAGCTCATAGTAGATAATTCCCTGCCAATCCCACCAAACACACAGCAAAACCTTCCTGGCCGTCAATCCTGACTAGGGCACCGTTTGCGCCGGCGCACCGTGCTTCGACCACGACCGTTTTCGAGTGACGTTGTCGTAAGTGATCCACTTTTCATCACCAGTCACCAACCGCTTCAGAAATGGGTCGCTTTTGTTGCTATTCAAAAGCGATTCGCAGATGGAAATTCGGTCCATGAGTTTTTTTTTTACATTAACTTGTGTGGCACACATACAGCAAGCTTCTTTTTGTATCCAGCCTTATGCAAATGGTTCCACATGGTCTTTTGTGCAATGTTTAGCTCTTGGGCAATCGAAACAGTGCTTACATGACGGGCGGACGCGACAATGTCCATGAGTTTATCGACATTTTTGACACTTGGCCTTCCAGTGCGTGGTACATCTTTGACGTCTAAATTACCGGAACGGAATCCACGAATGCAAAATTGCACGTGATTGGCTGTTACAGTATCAGGACCATAAACACTATTCACATTTGCAGCCGCCTGGCTTGCGTTTTCGCCTTTATCGAAGAAAAACTGTAAAATATAGCGTATTTTCTCTTTGCTAGTGTCCATTTTGACGCGCGCTCACACAACACTGAGTTAACTCATCACAACTATCTGAACAGTGTTTGTAGTACGGAATCTCATCGTTTGAACACCATCTTGTTGAACCCGATCGGACTTTTACAACGCGAGATACAGATCACTGAATCCATCTATTGGCAAAATAATGGATTACTTTTTACTACACCAGATATATGAAAAGCTGTATTTTTAATGAAACTAATTTTCACAACAATAAGACTTCGTTTGAATACAATATTACAGTGGACATTTTCTAGTGCCCCTTGGTCCACAGTCAAACCCGCTTACGCTTGGGCCTCTGAGGGTTAATATATGTTATAACTGAGATATGCTAATATATCACATTTTATATATATGAAAGTTTCCATCCACCTGTTCAGAACTATACATATATTGTCTCCTTCAACCATTTACTTGCACCACTTACAATCTCTTGAAAACGGAACGTTTACGTTTTCCATAATCATTCATTTCACTTTCCCCCATAACAAATGAACTGTTCCCAACGCTGTTCAACACAAGCTCACCTTTTATTCGTCATGCAGCAGCATTTCTCCTCCCATTGTTATTGATGTAACAACTAGAGCAATTCATACATACTTACTACTTTATCAACTTCTATAATAGCCACTCTCAAATAGTGATTATAACCATAATATCCAAAATATAGAGGTTAAATAAGTACATTATTAATCAGTCAACTACAAATCATATCCCACTCACATTATATTTTTCTTAACTCCATCATCAACTACGCTTACCCAGGTATAGGTCATAGCTCTCTAAAAGTCACCAATTCCTTCAAGGACTGGCATCAAACATCTTTCTTTGCAATAAAACTGCTAAAATATCATAACAATAATGTAAGCAAGTTTTAAACGGTAATTCAATTTTGTAATAACTAATTACTTATATTCTAACAATAAACCAATTACGCAGTGAGCTGCGTTCTTACATCTATCGATATTATCATTGTTACTCTTAGGGTTTATATTTTAAATTTCAAATATCATGGAATGGATTCTGATTAGGCTTAAATAAGTAATATACAATTATGTATTTAAACACCGGAGAAAAAAATAAAAGGGTAACAAATGCCAAAGTTTACCAAGTCATATTAAGTATTAGGTGAAATTGAATACCGTATTTGGGGTTTAAAAAGTTAAAATTGACTCAGGTAAAACATATATGATGAAAAAATGGCAAAAATTGACGTAATAGCGTGAGATGAATCGACCCAAATTCTAAATTGTTGTAGCGTTTGCGAAAAGAATCTACTAAGATTAACTGCGTTTTCTTAAAACCTTGAACGCAACGTAAAATCTATCTCTTCTATTGCAAGGGAAGTATATGGTTCAGAATGAATAACAATGCTTATATCATAGTACAAACGACGTTACTCGGGTTATGATAACACATTAGTATGAGTTCAATGATTTAAAAACAATGATTTATACCTACTAAGGGAAACCCATCTTTTTTGTTCATTAGTACAACAAAATTTACTTTGGTGTCTGGTAATTCTTTACTCAGTTACCAGAAATTAGGCATTCTCTGCGCTTCTAGTCATCGATCATCATGGCAATCGAAATTAGACTGCAATATAATAGTTCCATATCACCATACAGTTGTTACAGCCCTTGGATAATACAATTTTCTGTGACATTTTCTGTAAAATCCTATGACGTGTGAGAAGTATGCGCGAATAAATACCTATGTAGCATTTTTGTGGTAACGGAGTTATTTACTAACAAAAGACTCTGATGTGTCTTGGATATATGTTCGTACTTGGTGTGAGTATATTACAAGAAATATCCTCGGTATTAATAAATGTCGGTAACGAAAGGCACTAGATAAACTTTGGTAAACTTTATTTTTATATGCGCCGGTCTAGTAACTCTGGACTTCGGCCTGGCACGATGCGCCGTTAGCTGTTAAAATACACACCCATGCACCTTGCAGGACTCGAACCCGGGACCTTCAGGCCGATGGCTTATCGCCGCAGACCGCTCGTCCACCTGGCCGGCTAAATGCACTGGAAACACCTGGAAAACATATTTACGCTACATGCTCTTTCTGTGCATAAGCGCTGGCTTAAACAGTACAAATGGGTAAAACTAGCGCCGAATCTTTATTGTACTTCCAGTTTTTATAAATTGAAATCACTGCTACGTAGGGTTGCCACCTATCCCGTATATTACGGAATGTCCCGCATTTTAGGTAAAATTTAATCGCCTCGTATTAGCAGTGGTGGGCCCGTATTATAAGTAGTAAATTCACACACCAATTTTCAAAATATCAAATATTTTTAACAAATAAACGATATGGACTAATTTCCAACTAATTATATACAGACTGGCGAGCAGACTCCGTTTACACCCCACGCCCCAACATGAGATACTCCCGCCTTCTGTTTGGTGTAGTTCAGGAGTGTTCAACTTCTTCCCATACTAAGGCCAATATATGATGGGCAGTAGTATCACGGGCCGCACAATTTTAGAGAGAGATTAAATAAAAAATACATTGCTTCTTTTTAAAGGCAATAATTATATATTTTGGGAGGGTCAGACTCTCATTCTCATGGTTTTTGGTTCGATTCCACGCCCAGATTTCCTATTATTTTCTTCGAGGAATTAAGAATTGTAAATGATGCTCGCGATTGCTCCTGAAATAGACTTATCTCGAGGAGAGATAAACACAAGACAGAGAGAGAGGGAGCGGTAGGGGATAGTGACACAGATTGAGAATTCATAAGCGTTAAAAGAAATTAATTTCACAAGTCCTGCCCCATTTTCCCCACTTTCGTTGTTTTTCCTATTTTTTCAGTCCCTGTCCTCTTCCAATAATTCCCTCTTTCCTTCTCTCTCTCTCTCTCTCTTTCTTTCTTTCTTTGTTTCTCTCTCTCTTTCTCTCTCTCTCGCTCTCTCTCTCACTGTGTGTGTGTATTTGAACAAGACAATAACGGAATTTCTAACTAACTCCCTCGTGGTTCTCTAAATGATGCTAAATTTCTCAACTTTCTTTCTCCAAATTTTTAATATCCTGTTATGCCATGTTTCCGCGCCCATTTACATTACCGTGTTGTTTTTCTAACGATTTGGCGTAAAATGAAACAAATGCGCTGGATGAAAGGACTATTATGTCTAATAATTCCAACATCCAATTACTTTTGTAAGTGACTGTGAACTGTTATATCATTTTCTATTTTAGGAGTAATTCTGGGAAAGAAATTTCAGCCGCGTAACGCCACATGATTTTATTGATGTCCGAGTCATAAAACAGTGCTACGTATGGAACACTGACAAACACTAACAAAAAAAGAGTCTGTTTAGCGCTGTGGCTACTGCATCGAACAACTAATCAGGTTACTTGGATAAGGTTGTCGGCGGGGTGGTGTTCTTTTTCAGAGTGAATAAATTAATTTATTATGTATATAAGCATTTTCCAATCATATACAGCAATTGGTTAGGTTCGGTTAATTTAGTTTAATCCTGGCTCTGTGTGTTATTTATTTACCTCGCAATTCACTCTAATTCACGCAATTGATACAGTTTGTTTGGTGTTCAATTCTAAGGCGATGCGTTTTATCAGGAACGATTCGACATTTTCATTGTCTTTCCACTATCAGCACAACCAAACAGAACAGTGCTTTAATAATGTTTAGTTTCACTAAACTATAAATTTGTTTTGTGGGCGCGGCTGTAACGTCGCGGTTTTCGAATGAACCATTGATAGGTACTCGGGATTGAAGCCTGCAGTTCATTGTATAACCGGGTGGGTTAACCAAGTGTAAGCCGTAATATAAGCATGTTACTACGCACTCCCTGTGATGAAAGCCGGTGGTTGTGTTGCGAACTGGATGTGTAAGAATTTATTTAGTTCACATTATGACGTCATCATGGACAACGATGCAATCGAGCGGAAGTAGCAGATCAATTGCTTCAGACCGATTTTGAACAAAGAGAAAGAACTGCGTACTAATGTGAAGGGGTATAAAAATTTTGCAATTTTTGTTGTTTTTATATCGTTCGCCGCACATATGTGATGTGTTACTAGCCGGAAGGTGTGCTGAAGAGTTTTCATATGAAACTTGCCCTAAGGTGCATACGAAACGACAAAAAGTTGATTGTCCTAGGGCGGCGGAAGGTTCTGAAAGGTGAAGGCCCTTGGTATGCATTGACGTTCTGGTGTCACGTGAACGGATGGATCAATCTGTAAGTAATTATTGTTTATATTCGTCGTGATAACCTGTTGGATGCATAGGAATATCGGAAACGAATTATCATAGAAGTTTATCAAAACTATAATCATCGCAACATACTTTTGTTCCGAGTCTGGTTACCGGTACCAGTGTCTGTCCAGACTGGCAAACGAGTGTCATAACGACAGCAGTCTTGTGTAGTGGTGGACAATATACGTCACTATAGCTGCATGCACTAAAATAACATTTATTAAGGAGAAAGCTAGCTATTTTGAGTAGTGATCATTAGTACGTCAAAAATTGATGACTAATACTGGCCAGGAATGTCGACAAGTGCTGATATTTTGATGGTTAAAATCTTGAATTTCTAACCTGTCATTTTGAAAATAGGTGTAATTGAAATATATTTATATGTCAGCAACGCGCACACAGTAAAAATGTATTCGGCTCTTGTCTGAACAAGCCACGTACTTATTGAGTAGGGTGCTATACGCACTAGATAAAAAAAAATCATATACATTGATTTATAGCAAACGAAGTGGCAACTAAATAGTATTTAAAGTAAAGTAAAATTATAAATACATTATTAACTGTAAGTTACAGTATCGTATACGACAGCAAATGAGGGCGTGCTCGATGATATCCTCTTTGTGGTTGAGATAAAGAAGTTTATATCTATCTATATATATATAGCGGCATAATATAGTACGAAGAGTTTGTTTTCGCTAGATACACTCGTTGATTATATCAACTTTGTTTGTTTACAAGCTTCTGCAAAACGTATCAAACTGTGTCTTAATTAAATTTGAAATATAATTACTGCTGTTGACACCGATAAAAAAAACATATAATTTATAGCACAGAAGTAAGCATAAAGTACATTTTAACATTTCACTAAAGTGTGGCAGTGATATTTTAGTTCTAAAGACGTTCGTAGATAGTAGTAGTAGTCTTTCCTGTGAATATTACTAATATTAATGTTGGATGCTATCTGTTAGCTGTTATATTACATGCTATCTGTGTAATGCTTTATATTTGCGCGTATCCCCATTTAGTGTAGGGTTGTTACGCAAATTATTTCTAAACCTATCTTGTTGTCGCAACATCATCAACTATTGTATTAAATAAAACCATATTATCTAACCATTAGATAGAAACATTGTGAATCCCATAATTCCGTGTATTTCTTTCAGGAGGATTATATTGTTGAGACGACGTTCCACAAGTTTCAAATTTGTAAACTGTTTGTATCATTGCGTTGTGGTGTGTCACGCATTGTTAATGAGTGGATAACACAATTATCAAGCTGGTGGAACAATAAAGCTTTGAACTCAACGTATTTTCTTTCCTTTGTATCAATATTCGAATAAGAGCGTATGTAATATGGAAGGAGCAACAATATTTTGTTCGATCCACTCAAGCTTGATCAGATAGAGTGCAGAGACATAGTGATAATCTTCATAAGTGAAGTATACTAGGTATTCTTTACAAATACGTTAACTACGTTTATTACAACACGCATAGGTACCCATACGGTCTATTATCGTGCGAATATTTTCAACCTACGGCCGGCACTACCCTCATCGTCATCTTTATCAATTATCTCACTTATTTCGTTACAGTGCTTAGTTAATTCGAACTTCTATTGCGTTATACTTAAAAGTGCTTCCTTCTACCGGAGTAGCATCACGTAAGTGGTTACATTATTAGATTATGGGACTTAGTTACACTAACGTCAATAGCTGCTCGTTGGAAATTTGTGCTGATCAATCATACGAACGTGCGCGTAAGTGAATATGACCAAAATGCCAAAGTGCAGAATGGCAACGTTAGTAGATCGCGATGACCCACAGGATATGCAAGTGCTGGAAGAATTGGTATGTTCGCATAGAGAAAAGGATCTTAAGATTGTCGCCTGTAGCAAGTGTCAACGGTGGCACCATTGTACTTGTGTCCAAATGAAGACTGAAAAATGAAAGTGGCTGATGGAACTTGGAGCTGATGCCAATCAAGAGCAGTTGTGGAGTTGTAAGGAGTGCCGGGACACCGTCCAAGTTGTGGAAACCAAAGGTGGACCCGATATTTCTCTAGATGTGTTGCGCCTAATGCTCGAAAAAATGGAGATGAATTTGTGCCGTGGCAGTGAAGTGCTGCGACAAGACCTGGTGAGTAAAATGGAAAGTGGCAATGAAGTGCTGTCACAAGACCTGGTGAGTAAAATCGAAAGTTGCAGTCAAGTGCTGCGACAAGACCTGGTGAGTAAAATTGAAAGTGGCAGTGAAGTGCTGCGACAAGACCTGGTGAGTAAAATGGAAAGGGTAGAAGACAGTAATTCGATCCTACAAAGCAAGGTGGTGGAACTTTCGGACCAAATTGCGGATGTGACACGGCGCTGCAATGAATCGGTAAGGCAACTGGAGCGCCGTATAGCCGAGGTAGAAGGACCGTTAACATCTACCCGAACGGAATTGCTCAACAAGATGGATGAGAAACAGACGGAAATTGATGGGCTGGTTTAAAAGGTGATTCAAGTAGAATTAAATGTAAACAAGGCAGAGAGTAAATGTGAGTTTGAGGTAGCTAAAATCCAAAATACGCTAGACGCGACTGCAACGTCTTGGGAACTACATAAGAGCGTATGTAATATGGAAGGAGCAACAATTTCTTTTTTCGATCCACTCAAGCTTGATCAGATAGAGTTCAGAGACAAAGTGATAATCTTCATAAGTCAAGTATACTAGGTATTCTTTACAAATACGTTAACTACGTTTATTACAACACGCATAGGTGCCCATACGGTCCATTATCGTGCGAATATTTTCAACCTACGGCCGGCACTACCCTCATCGTCATCTTTATCAATTATTTCACTTATTTCGTTACAGTGCTTAGTTAATTCGAACTTCTATTGCGTTATACGTAAAAGTGCTTCCTTCTACCGGAGTAGCATCACGTAAATGGTTACAGGTGGTAGAATTTTTCTAAGTATTCGGCACGTTGTAAGTTGAATAATAGTCACCGACCGACTTGATTGAGATTGACTATACCATGACAATACCAGATTATATACAACTTACACCATGGCTGACACCTTCCCCCATTCCTTTGCCTTCCATATGCCGACCTGAGTCTTAGATGGCTGTAGGCCGTAAATAAAGTATTTGGTATTCAAAGCCCGCGGCCGAAATTTCCCTGGTTCTCCTTCAGATTCACCAGAGGAGTGGCATGATATTAAGAAGTGTTCGATTTTTAGCAGAGGATAGTTCGTATTCCCCCATCTCTATAAAAATCTTCCCTTGCTGTGTTTACAGTTACATTTCACTAACCTGGAATATTGACGATCCCAAACTATCGTATAATACATATCGCACTAAATCTTTCCTATCTCATACAATTGAACAAATCGAACACTGATGATTACAGTAAGTATGACTCTGGCTGAGACTTCCCTTATCTACTACCTTTTCAGCCGGACGCCATAATCCCATAAATTAATTTAATCTGAAGTAATTTGCGCGTAATACGCGTTTTTCTTAGTGTCCTCGTTTGACTGTAAAAATGTTTTAATTTATTTCCTCAGAAATTTAAACTAACTGTCAAATTTAATTACATAAATATTATTCGCGAAGAGAATATGTAACTGAATCTCTAAATGTACCGATAATTAAGTACAATACTTTTCCAACAGTCATAATGTAAACTACTCTACAATGTCCTAGTGGCAGGCTATCTTTCTGCTAGTAGTCCTAGTAGCAGATAACAAGCTACATAAAAATATTTTAATCTATAATGGAGCTCATATACTGATTTAAATTTGGCAATATAATTATTCCGATTTTTTAAAAAATAATCCTAAACCGTTATTTTTAACATTTACTGTAGGAGCTATTTGAATATAGAAGTATGCTCTGCCAACAATGGTACGAAAATGTAGCCGTTTTAAACAGTGTGTTGGATTGACGGAACAAAAGTATATGTGATATCATACATCGTTGCACCGCACTGCGGAAAAGTTTCAACTGCTTTCCAGTTTTTTTTTTTTTTAAACATGCAAATCGTAGTATAGGCGATGTTCACAAATACAATTCAACTCTTCAAGTGAGATGTATCAGCTCAGCAAATTCAGCTTATAAGTTGTGAGACAAAAATATTTCCAAACATGCGATGGTTGCACCATGTGTGCTACAACGTACTCAAGCGATCTTTAACCCATATCATATTTTTCAGTGTAGCGTCTGCTACTGTAATGATGAAGAAGTGTTCTTGTGCATGTTACGTTCCTGCTTTCCTTGCAATGCATTCTAGACTTGGATAGTTCTTGGGCTGTTTGTGACAGGCGACCAGGTGTAAGAGTAAATTGGATAGCTGACTTCGTTCTTTGTAATCAATTTTTCCTGTTTTTTTTTAAGATAAGAAATTTGTAAAATCAGCTGTCTCTATGAAGGTTAACTTACTTTAGGGGAAGGGGAAACCGGAAAGGGGTTTAAAATTTTTAATCCATACCCCATATTATATTGCAAATTCAAAATATAGACTCATGTATACTTTTAAGTTCCCATCATTCCAACCTTTCTCTGTATAATCGTAATAAAATAATACAAATTCCAATCGAATTTCTTGTTATATATTATTTTACTTATACGTTTTAATCAATACATTTAGGCAAAGGTTGAGTGTGGAGAAATCGAACGTGAACTCGATGATCCGTGTCCATACCTAACGGAGGACAGTGACAGCAAAGGTACATTTACTCAGTCTTTCTTCTTACTGGCAGGCTTCAACAAGGAAGAGGAATGTGATCGACCAAAGGTAAGAAGTTTATGCGTTAAAAAATGAAATATTCAAATTTATCAACTAAGATTTTGAAACAGAGAAAATGTCCTACATGTATTTGTATCCTTTTGTGCATTGTTATCAGAGCTCATTGACATCTATTGCTGATTTAATATTATTTATATATAAAACCACATAATATTTGCGATATACATATAATGCAGTAACGCTAATTTGGCTTCCGCATCAAGTATTGCAAAGCCTTTTGTGCACGCTTTGTCCGTCCGCCTGACTATTGACCACTCTGAACTCAAAAACTACTAAAGCTTGAAGGTGGTTCAGGTATAATGATTAGCTAGTATTTGAGTGATTTTCAGATTGCAAATGTGTTTAACGTTAGCGAACACAAACCTAACATCCTCTGAACTCTGGAACTACTTTTAAATATACTCATAAACCTCAGAAGGTCAAGATGGCAGTCATTAATTCAAATATATTTGTTCTGGTGGGACCGATTAGGTAAAACAATTTGCACTTTTTACTTTATTTTCTTTAGTTAGCAATTGTATCCTTAAACTTTGTAACATTAATTTAACTCATTTTCCGACGTCAAACAATGATGTCAATTTGCGTAGCCACGTAAATCAGGTGACAATACAATATTCTATTGTCATTTTCATATATTTATATATATTTTATAAGCATATTTTAATATTTTTAACAATATATACTTTATCCCAAAATAAATACTAGCCTGGAACGATGTTGTATTTGGCTGGTTGAAGAACATTTTAGGATTTTGGTCACACAATACTATCATGGGAAAAAGTACCTGAACGCCGAAATAACTCGAACAATAATAATACACTTTTTAAAGCCATACTTTCCTTAAATAATACGAACCTTAAATAATAAAAATGGTTATCCATGAGGAAAAGGTCATAGGATGCGCCAATTGAAGAATTAGTAAAGTGATTGTACACATCCTATGCTTCTCTTTTTATAGTCATTCATAAACAAATTTATTTTTACGTTAGTGCAAATTGTTTAAGAAAAGTATGTCTTTAAAAGTTTATTATTTTTTCATAGAGCAAAAAATTTGGCATGATGACTAGACATACCTATAAAGTCGTTATAAGATATCAAGATACTTTGAAAGTGGTGTAGAAGTCCCGATAATCCAAATAACGTCCAATATTGCCTAATAAACAGTGGTAGCACTAGGATACACTTTGTTGTCATACACTTTCGAGCACTTCCTAGTTATGTGCACCGCCTTGAATCAGCTGTTTTCAACGAACTTTTCCTTCCCCGCGCAAGCATTTTATCGGCGTATCCAATAAGTAATGTAGTATTTTTACACCGCGAGAGAAAGAATGATAATTCATCTGGGACACTATCGTTAGTTAGGAAAATTGTGTCAATTGGACTCTGAAACACTCAGCTGCCTGTCAACTAGTTGATGAATTTCCGCTGAAAGAAGTCGCCGGTTTCGGAGGCAAAAAACTTGGTCACTTTTCGTCGCACGTTATCCCCATTTTGCAGTGTTTTCCAGGAAAGGTATATTGCAAGTTCGAAAAAGACAGTAATATGTGGCTGCGAGATCTAGTAAAAATATCTGGTAGGAGAGTTTCTCACAGACACTTTCCACGATCTTAGCACATGTCTTTCTTGCCGTATGTGGACTCGTATTATCACTTGGATGAACACACTCTTGTAATTAACCAAAGCAGGACATAGTCTTTCAATCTGCTGACTGAAAACATCTGCATTGATGGTCTGCTTACGACGCAAGAGCTCAAAATAGATATCTCACGGATATCCCATCAAACGCTCTGCATCACCTTGCAGGGGAGGAATTCCTGTTTTGGGGCAATTCCGTCGCCTCCTCCCCATTAGGTGCCCATTGCCGTTTGTGTCTAATGTTATATTGGACAACCAATTTTCATCCTCTACATGTTACCATTCTACTCCAAAATGGCTTCCGTCTGTGGCGGGTGAGGAGAGAAGTGCAGACGTCAACTCGCTGCAGCTTCTTCATAATGGTTAACTGATGGGGTACATTATACAAATACTATATGCCCCAATATGGAAATTAGTTTAAGTTTCAATAACCCACTACACTTAAATTAAGTGTGGTTATTATTAGAGACAATTTAATTATTGACCACCATCTTGCATTTCAAGTATCCTTGGGTAAATTTAACTAGTGAATATATTTCAATTGTGTGAAATTCATATTGAGAAGTAGGTCAGCGTCTGAACACAGCTAAATGTAATCATAAATAAAGCTATTTGAATTAATTGACGCCAACTTGTGTTTGAAAAGTAATTGAGTTAAATTAGAATGGCTAAATATCCTTGATGTACAATTGAGATTCTGTAAAGTACAGCCTATGAACAAGAAAGTTAATCAAGTCTGGTTATAACTAAAGACATTTGAATAAATGGCCGCCATGTTGGATTTAAGGGTCATTTTGTAGTAGCTTAACCGTTAACGTTTCCATTAGTTAAGTGGTTAATGATAGATTAATCTTTATTTCGGTTCCGTATCATAACGTACATACACAGTTAGCTGAAAATTACTCAAATACGATGATCAATATTTTTTTCTAATCTTGGGCGGCATTGTGGATTTCTGGGAATCCTACATCAATTTCAAAGTGCATCTATATCTTAAAATGATCTTTTAGTTATGTCCATTCATTATGTCAAATTTCATGCTTTATGATAAAGTGCACTATTTCTTGAAATGTTGACGCTCATTGACCACACTAGTTGTGGTGTCTTTGTATAAGTTTCGGTGAGAATAACTCAAACATATGTCTCTCATTCAGATTGGAGGGGTGGTGTCAGAGATAGGTGGTAATTTTAATCTCAGAGAATACTAGAGCTAGGAAAGCAGTTGAGGGGTCGCTGAGAAGGTCCAGTTTACATAAATTTAACCTATATAGATAATACATATTATAGGGGCGACATCCAATATAAGGGTCAATTTATACCATTAAAACTACTAGAGTTAGAGAAGTGGTTGAGGTGTCGTTGGAAATTCCTCTCCGAATTCTTCTAACGCAACGTTTTTCATCCAAATATATTATTCGTAGCTGAAATCTGGCGCCATCGTGCATGCCCCGATTGATCGTAGCCTTATTGTTTTATGATATTTACTTTTATCGCTGGCTCTATAACGAAAGATACAAGAAAGAATGACTCCAAGGTACAGAGGAGGAGAATACAAACATAAGATCGAAATGGTGAATAGTATAGATTAGACCGTATGGATGATCTATGGATCCTCTATGACAATAAATAAACAATTATAAGAAAATGGGGAAATTGAAGACGGACAAGTACGAATGGAGTTCTGAGCTGGTTGTGTTTAAGCATTAGTAAGTTACGGATAGGAATCCTGAGTGACTGGGGCAAGAAGTAGAAAAGACTAATTTGGACACTGCAAAATGGAAAGTAGAAGTTGATACAATATTGAATAGCATAGCCGAAGATATAGTTTGAGACTTAAAAAGGCAAGATAAATATGGCAAAAAGAAAGAACACGAAACCAAAAGTGTCAGATAGAAGTTAAATTCTATAAAGAAATAAGATTTTAGAATAAGTCTCATAAATGCAGTGCTACAGTGCGAATATGACAAAAATAATGTATTTTGTAAGCACTTAAATATAGAAAAAGGATGTCATAATTAGAAGTATGAGATTTTGAGTTGAGGATATGTGGTAAAGATGTGAAGGTCTGTAACATTTCATATTCGTAGCTTGAAGCATATTCGAATTATGGACCCCTGAAAGTAGGTATTTTAGGCTAACTGACATACACTCTGTCACTGACTTACTCATCATAGTGTTTAGAGCTTTCGAAATAAGCTAGAAACATTAAATTTGGAATGAATGTGGATAATAATAGGTACACTAAGGAATAATTCACACATTTTGAAAAAGTCGCCATATTGGATCCGAAATCGCCGCCAAACTTAAAATTTCAAGGAATGCACAGCCTAAACGGCTGGAGCTAGAAAAACGAAATATGGTATGACGGTACGCCACAAATCGTAGGTTAGGAAAATATTACATAATGTTCCCAAAGACGCCATCTTAGATCGAAAATGTCCAACCTCCTAAATTCATTGTCCACGCCGCTTGAGCTAGAGACGCGAAACTTGATATAAAAATATACTAACAAGAGTAGCTTAGTCTCGTATTACGACATTTTGAAAAGTCATCATTTTGAATTCAAAATGGCTTCCAAACCCTAGAAAAGAAATTTGGTATGAATGTCATCACAATTCGATTGCAAAACGTAGGCAAACTTCCTCTATGGAGGTGGAGAAACAGGGGTGTATAGGAGAAGGTCTGCACTATGAGGGCGGAGTCCCCGAATAGAATGGCTACGATAACGGGGACGAAGATCCCAAACTTTCCAGGTTGGGGGTGCATCTCGGCACGGGTAGTCTGGGTGCTGCGTCCCCAGCGATGCTGAGCGAGTATATATATATATATATAAGTGCAAAAAGATCGACTAATTTCGTCAGCTCTCAAGAGTAGTGAAAAACAATGCACGGTTGTGGAGAAATCATAATGATTAAGTTTTTTGGTTTTTACCTTCCGGTTGTTAGATAAGGGTGGGGCTCATGGAAACCCGGTTGTACGGTCAGGTAGAAATGAAAACAGTGTAACTTTGAAGACGACTATGTAAAAAAAAAGGAAAGCAAGAAGTATTCTGCTTGGAATATCGCGGTTGGTGAAAAATAGCTGACCAATAGACATTGGGTCCATTTAAAGAAAGAAATCTACATGTAATTCTCCGAAGATCAATAGGGTTTTATTGCTGTTTTTCTTGCTTATAAAGAATATCGGAATTTGCAGAGAAGCCACCATCATTATCATTAACGTGTCAAACTCATACGTGCCTGCCATGATCGTTTTTGGAGTGGTTGTTAAAGATTATGTTCTTGGCTAGTGCTTTTCTCTCAGTCAAGATGAAGAGATACAATATGAACGAAACAGAAGTTTTCAGAAAGTGTATTCATCTATTAGCAATATTACTTGCTATATTATTCTTGAATGGGCTCCTACATAGCAAAGTTCTGGCATTGGACATTCGCACCGACAATAACCAATTATACAGCAATCGGAATTTTGTCTTATGCCCAATTACAACCCTACCAGGTATTTATGCTTCCAATCTAACTCTTAAAACGAATTTCTCGAAAGACAAAGTACAGGGTAAAAATGTGAAGCAAAACTTAAACTTGCACAATCTCTTATTTATGATTTTACTGTGTGAAGACGTGCATTTAAATCCCGGTCCAGTTCACAATCAGCGTAGTATTGAATTAATTCTTAAATGTTATTACCAAAATATTCAATCTGTAAACAACAAATTATTAGATTGTGCAATTCATTTACCGGAGTTTCTGCTCTACGAATGTGTTATGTTAGGGAGACTTGGTTAAATGAAAATATATCTAGTGCAGAAATACTTTCTCCTCAGCATTTTAATGTATATAGAAGTGATCGTGGAAGCCGAGCAGGTGGTGTAGCAGTGTGTATTAACTGTAAGTGGCCTAGTAAAAAGAAAGAGATATGAAAACTGACTGTGAAATTGTTTGGGCTGAGGTGCGCCTTAATTCAAGCAAAAGAAATACTAATTTGTTGTTTTTACAATCCACATAAAAATATTCGCAGAGAACTATTAATGACCTGCAGAGATACAACATTAGCTGCACTTTCAGAGGGTGATGTGTTATTGTTTGGAGATTTTAATATGCACGTGGTGTGGTCAAGTATAAAAACTGGGGTTCCACAGACAGTAATGAGGCTTGGTTCAAAGAAAATTTTATACATGGTCTTAGACTTAAAATTTTGTCTCACCCTATCTAGACTCTGCTCAAAAAGGCTTTCTTCTTGGAAGTTCCACTCATACCAACCTATCCTTGTTACTTTCTGATGCTACCCAATCCCTGTCCAATAAACACAGCTGGATGTCAGCTATCTAGATCTTAATAAGGCTTTCGATAGAATTGATTGTAATCTTCTTCTTTATAAATTAACCCACTGTTAAATGTCAATGGTAAATTCCTTTCATTATTGCGGGACTATCTCAGTGGCCGCTAATAACGTGTTGTTTTTTCTGGATCATTCTAATTTTGTTCCCGTTCCCTCTGGTGTACCTCAAGGTAGTGTTTTGGGCCCTTTCCTTCTATATATGGACGATCTTCCATCTTATCTCTCGTCATCTAAAACCAAAATTCTTCTTTTTTGCTGACGACTGTAAATTATTTCGAGAAATCAGCTTAGACTGATGTGATGCGTGGAACTTGAAAATTAATCCCTCAACATCTTTTCTTACTATTTCATTAAAGCGGTATCATAATCATATTGGTAAAGTTAGTTCTCAAAAGGCCCTTCGAGTGGTATTTGACGAAAAACTTCTGTTTGCTGATCACGTGACATCTATAACTAACAGTTCCATGCGCTTACTTGGTCTTCTCTATAGATTTACAAAAATTAAGGACCTTCACCCATTAAGTATGTTCTACAAAATCTTCATCTCCCCTAAAATTGAATATTGCTCCCCAATTTGGAACATGGCTAGTAATTCTAATCTATATCATATTCGTTCCGTTCTTAACTATTTTCTTGCTATAGTCAAAAGTAGAATACCATCAGTACGTAGCTTCAGCAAACCAGAGTTATTATCTGTTCTTGGTCTCCACGTACCCTCTGCCTGGCAGATTTGATGTACTTATACAAAATACTTAACGTGAATCTAAATTTTACTTCCCTTGTGAATAACCAGAAATAATAACCTCCTTCATTATACCACGCCTAGGCTAAGTATACTGCAACGCTCCTTATTCAATATACACTTGTAATTATGTGCAATAATCTTGATTTAAATATTGATATTTTTTATCTGAAATACACTTTCCATCGAACGCTAAATACCAATATCTGAGTTATTCATTTTGTGTATTGTAATCGTCATGTTATTGATATCAATTGCTGTGTTACGTGTTGTTTAAAATTTAATATCATGTTAGTTAGTTCGTAGTAATGTTAATTAGTTTGCAGTAATGTTATTTAGTTTGTTGCAATGTTATTTTGTTTCTGTCTAAAATGGCAACCCCAGCTATATCTGAAGCTTAATAATAAATAACTAAACAAATCTTGCACGCGCTACTTCTGGCTTCTTATGTAACATGTGCATTGTAAACACAACTTCCAAATTAACGTTTCTAAGTTCGGAGGGTGGACCACTTGTTTGCAGATCGAGATAGCGAGCAGTCAAGTGCGCTTGTCCATCGACTACAAGATCGTGTTGACAAATTCCGCCTAAAGCGTGACTGTTTGTGTATGTCTTCATTTTAACCTAGGTTATAAGTAAAATAAGCGGAAAAATATAAATGCCTCAATTGTATAACTAAATGCAATCTAATAGGAAATTAAATTATTAAGATTAAAAAAAAACTGGTTAAAACGTTCGCTGCTTAAGTAAAATCCCGCGTTGGATTCCTGGCAGGAGCAAGATTTTTCGTTTATTTTTTAAATATAAGTACTTTATAGATATATTTATTAATAATAAATGCGTTCTTACATTTTTCGTAGTTTATTCAAGATTAGTGACCATGGGTTAGAGTAGGTTAATTAAGGCCATTTTCGTTTATGAGGAGCAACATTCTAAACTCGCAGTGTCATGTGCCGACTCGATTTCTCGAAAGTGATGATGTTGAGTGTTAGTGAAAACATCTTTGCTGTTTTTAAGCCATTAAATTTAGTTAACTGTAGAGAAAACGTTAGATGTCATGCAGTTGAATAACTTAACAGAACAAACATACGCAGTCTTTGTAAATATTGTTTAATAATAGTTATGTTTATGTAGACTGCAATGTTACACTTTCTGTTCTTGAATTTCGAGCTTGATAAGCTCGTCTTACTTGTTCCACCTCGTGTAATATGATATCATCGCTGGTAGGAACTCGTACGTGCACTGATTGGAAGGTGAATAACACGATTGTAGGAAATTGCGGCATGCGCTCATCTAATAGACTCTGGAATAGAAGCATATGGGACAATTTTGGAATATGCTGTTCGAGTATTTACCGTTTTCGCAGTGCTTAGACGGTGTGCAGGTGTTAGCTAACAGTAAGCTATTTTTGAAAGTAACTCTACTTTCTTTCCTTTATATATAGGAAAGATCAGGTACGAAAAGCTGTGAAATCTGAACAAAAACACCAGAGGTGCAAGAAGTTAAGCCAAGTTCTTCAGCCCTAAAAAGTGGTGAAGTGCAGGATAGATTATCCAAGTTCCTAGGCGACAGCATTTACGAGGAACACTGGAAGTTGGCGCCAGGTGGCACGGCTCATGAGCTTTAAACCATAAGGCTGGCGGTTTCCATAAACCCACCAGGCCAATCATAACCAACCCTAAGGCTCGAGCATCATGAACTTTGTAACCTCGCGCAAACTTCCAGTGTTCCTATTTCATATTGTCGCCGAGGAACTTGTCTCATCCTATTCACTTCATTACTTTTTAAGAGGGTTCCTCGCTCCAGGCCCCACATTTTTAACATTCTTCAAAATATTTCAAAAACTAAGAGTACTATCAAAAATATAAATTCATAGCGCACTAGAACTTACAAATTACTATGAAATGCAAGGAACAGCGATCACAAAATCTTGTCGATTAATGAACCTTCAGACTTCGATTAAATAATGACGTTATAATCTTTGAAAACGTATCATTCGTGAATGGATACGATCTCGAGATCGCTGTTAACTGCATTCCAGAATAATTCGTAAGTTCTAGTGCGGTATGAATTTACATTTTTGATAATACTCTTATATTTTTTTTTTAATATTTCGAAAAATGCTAAAAATGGGAGGATTGGAGCGAGGAACCGTCTTAATGCTGAAGAACTTGGATGAACCTTTTGCACATCTGGAGCTTATGTTCATGTATTATATACATTCTAAGAAGAAAATCAAGAAATACATGATTTATTCGGGAAGTAGCACTCGAGGAGCACACGGAACGAACGTGTTATTCCTTTTTTTTTGGTTTCACAAAATTGAAGAAAAGTACTATCTGGTCGCTCTTTGAAGGGCGTTCTGAACACATTATGATACGATCAGCTTATATGCATAATCTGACTATTACATAGAGACCTTTTTTAGTGTTCGTGTTTTCGTATCATTTATTAAGAGCTTTTAAACCTATATTCTGTAAAGGAAGTGACGTCGGTATAAGCATGTGCTTTCTTTGTAGTATAAATTTTAAGGTCAAGGTAGACCATAACAATAATGAAAGACATCAAAATACTTCTTCATATTAGAGCTATCTTCAAATAGATATTAGATTGTGAAATGGTAGAATGTTTCTGATATGATTTCTCCACATTAAATTGTTGGTTCTTTATTAAAACCATGAAATGTACATAAATATAATTAATGAAACCTAGCAGTTGCATTCACTATTTACATTTTAAAATGTTCTGTCTTATTCCGCAAATTGTCTGATTTTCAATGTAGTCTCGATGGGTGAGAGTCTCTTTGTGAGAAAGATCGGGGCATTTTATACGTATGTTAAAGTGTCCCATTTCTGAATATGTAGAAAACGAAGCTACAAAACCCCTTAAAGAAGTTGCTACTTTCAATCAGGATTAATTAGTTAAAACTCTTTAAAGTAAATGTCATAACTTCTCGTTATCAACATACGAATTTAGGAACCAGTCATCTGTCTCAAATAACAAATTATGCATCTCATTGAAAAGGCCCTAACTTAATTGATGAGCGGTAATAACGCACTGGTCATTCTTAAAATATTACTACTAAAATAAATTAAAATATAATAAATTGTATTATGATAAGTTATCTATGTATTAAACTTTATATTAATTACATATTATTACGCGTTAATGTATATTGCTCATGTTTCAACTTGGATCCACATCTGAATGGACGAAATTGATAAGGTATTTATTTTGATGAAGGATCTACAAACGTGAGATTGAGGGGCGAAGTTTAAGAGAACTAACAAAGTAGCAGTGTAATTAACAGAGAAAGGAACTTGCAGGAAAGGGTTTAGGAGTTACAGTTTACGTTAACGCACAAACTAAATTGAGCATAAGAAGGATGAAATGTTACACACAAATGGAAGCAAAGGCAGCTAAGACAGATAACAAAGCTAAGTAAGAATGGAAATTTCATAGCACCTTGGAGTAAGGGAAAACGTATTACAATACCGGCAAATGGAAAGATCTTATTTGGTAAAATAAAAGGAATTGGTGATTGAAGCAAAACTGTGTACAATAAAACTTTGGAGACAAAGGCAAATCATATTTAAAATTTTATTAACATGAAAGTCCTTTCAATACTATAGTATAATAAATAGTTAGTAGTAAATTAATACAAATTATTAAGTGAAACATAATTAAAAAGGATGAATCAATTTATAATCACTGATTATCTATAATCAGTCTATAATTACTACACCAGATATATATATGATATATAAGAATTCGAGTAAATGAATGCTATACCGATACTACTTATTTTGGTATCACCTACTACAAAATACGAAAACGTGAAAGCTCTAGAAAGTAAGGGAAAATACAATTCCTGTAGATTCTGGGAAAAATATATTCGTTTGATGAGTGATACAAATAATGGCCACATAACCGATACATCTTGAAACACAAAGTCACAAGTAGCAATGCTTGCAGATATTTCCTATTCTTACTGTGAACAAAACATTGCAAATATCATTGGCAGAGTTTCCCTTGAAATGAAGATTGTGAATTCAAGAATGGTATGAAATAACAGCTATTGGGAATACAGTATTGCTTTTCGACAACTAATTAAAATGGGGAGCTGAGGCAGCTCGATTCTCATGAAACCCTTTCAAATCAATGTCACAAAGGGTTGACGCAAACATATTCGTATTTTCAGATAAAATTGTTTCTCAATTTAAGCTGAAGTAATTTCCAATAATCAGCAATAAACAGAATTATGAAACAGATTGAACAAACGTTTCTTGTCAAATAAAGCAAAGTATTACACCTTAACGAAATTCATGCAAGTGATATAGACACGCATGTATTTAGAAGTGGCAGAAGTACTTTGTTGGTTTCGTACCACTTTTGGTCATTAATACTGCTGATCATTTTTCTCAGAGAGCATGAGGCAAAATTTATTGATTCTCTTTTCTTCGTCCTCTTTTGTTTCTAGCCGGACTATTAGATCGGAAAATTTGGGCGTCTTTAGAATTTTATTGAATGTATATAAATGGTAATCTGACAAAAAATGCTTGCTATCAATTTCTTTGTAGTTTGGGCGTTTTATTTATTTTGTATGATTCGGATTTCGTTAGACTATGCACAACAATCTAAGACCACATGAAACCTGAAATGTTAGGTATATTCTAATTCACAGATTCTCCACTTCCTGTTAAGGACGTTTTGAAGAAACGGAAAGAGAAATTGTCAAAAGTCCATTCCAACTCAACACAACACTTCCTACAATATTACCGGAAACCTAATTCACTTCCAAACTCCAAGAATGTCGAACATTCCCATCATCTCTATTTTATTCCTAGCCTCAATCTCAGAACTATTTGCTGAGACATTCTGTGAATTCTCTGAATTAAGAATCTGAACAACTTTGTTATTCATGCTAAGTTTCAGTTGTTATTTGAGAAAGAAGTTTGACAATAATGCTTTCACTAATTATACATCTTCGCATTTGTCTTTTTTCTACCTATAGCGGGCTCGAATGTCAATGTTCATGCCCAAAGCAAATTTGTTTATTTATTGACATTTAATAATAAAATTAGATGTATTAAACAATTCTGTAGTCTATCTTCTATACTATTCGACACTTTAAAGTCAGTTATTGACTAGTTGCTATGGTTAAAAAAGGCCATATGTCGTCAGTTGCTCTACAAGCTGTAGTCAGTGTAATTATGACTTTTTGATGTAATTATAACTTATAATTTCAAATTTTGTATTTAAAAACTATTAGATGGAAAATTGTAGCACTATGAATTATATTTATCGAAATTTTCTTCTCATTTAGTTCAAATATATTTGGAATTTGTTAGTTTTAAAGCTAGTAGTGTCAGTAACTTTCTTCCCTTAAGCCACCATCTTGTCAATCTTTCTTAGTTCTGTCTTTCTCGTTTAGCTTTCAAGATGTTGAAATGATTAAATTCATATCACTGAACCAATCACAAAGTAAGGGAAATACTCTTAAATTAACTTATCTATTAATAATTTATCCAAATATGTTTTTGGTTCTCTGCAAGCACTCTTACAGCATTTGCATTATTACCATTAGAATGCTTTAGAATCTAGGCTAAGCAAATATCCTACTAAGCAAATAAACTACATGCACTAGCATAAACAAATAAAACGTTTTAATTTCAATGTTTAATTTTAAGTATTAAACTTACTGTAATTGAACGAAATAGAAGATAAGCTTTCCTTAAAGCTATTTTATGACCTTTAGGTTTGTTTATTACCTTTAAAAACTATCTTAGTCCCTACATAATCTATCTTTCTTCCGTTTGTCCATCACTTATATTCTCCAATCAAGCTGAATTTGCTTTTTTATCTAAAATAGTGTTTTATCATTTACTGTAAGAGTTCTTAGTTGTTTTATTCAAGCTATATACAATTAATTATTATATTTATTTAAAAACAAATAATATAAACAAAATAAATTTCACATAAAATACGATATTTTACAAATGGACATCCAAAACAGAATATTTCGAAGAAATCCAAGCTTGGAAATCCAATGTACGTAGATAATCGTCTTATAAAACTAATCAGTCAGTAATTATCCCAGCCCTCTCCATCCCACCTCCAATTCACGTTCGAAATTTTATTTTTATGGCCTTTTTTGGTACTTTAGGGCATTTAGGGGATGGGCGTTCAGGGAAGGAGCATTTACGGGAGGGAAAAGGATGTGCAAGGTTTTAGCAAAGGCCTATGTTAAAAGCGCCATTCCGATATTTTACTTGTGTGACTGAGGAAAGCACTGTCAATAGCTCAGTCAGCATGGTCAGCCGCTCAGATAGAAGAAACGGTCTCCTGAAGGTTACGTCAAAGCACTACGACTTAGCTACACCGGTTCTGTCTGTGAAAGAGGAATCACACCGCTAAAAGGAGACCACACCAAGACTTTCAATTTTTAGGGACATAATTTCATATAAGCAATGCAAAACTCCAGTTACATCTTCCAACTTACACCCGACTAAATTAAATCCGAACAAAAACACCAGAGGTGCAAAAAGTGGAGCCAAGTTCTTTAGCCTAAAAAGGTGTGGAATGGGAGACGGGTGAGCCAAGTTCCTTGGTGACAGCATGTAACAGGAACAAAGGAACTTGGCGC
>JAGDQP010002476.1:0-10669 GCA_022664845.1 Lepisma saccharinum
TACCCACGCAACGCATCTAACCTAACCTCTAGCTCCAAACATTTTCTGCACCCCAGACGAGCGGCGCAGAAATGCCTTCCAGATTTAAGAATATCTGGGAAAGAGGATTCCAGATCCTTGTGATCACTGTAAAAAAAATAATTTAGATCGAGGGAGGAAATACCGGTAAGGCGACACCTCCAATCTTTTAATTAGATCGTCAGTTCATACTCAGAAGTACCAGCTGGTTCAGATTAGCGACAGATTAAGAAAGAAAAACGCAAATCTTTACTTGGGAAATAATCTTAAACGATAATACGCAAAACGACTCATATGTGACTCATACGATGTCTTTACTCACTTCGAAGTCTACAGGGTGGCAAAAGACCATGTCTTACCTTTACCTTAGTAGGGCCCACACCTGTAGTCTGGAATCGCAATTCCTGAAATAAAGACGAATGAACACAACGAATGACGGTCGCAACTCAGTCCAAACGTAGTGTCATAACGCAAAACGCAAATAATATATATTAACACAAATCACATGCTGGAGTCACTTCATATTTCAACGCAGAAATAACCAGAAATTCAATATATAGTTCCTTTCCCAAGTCATCACTTCTCAGCTGGCGAAAGAATCCTACCACTGGTCTACGGATTTATGAACCGATCTAATCTAATTAAAAATCACATTACTTAAAACGATAGGTTTACCGAAACACAGAAATAATGAGTATCAATTGCTGTCAACTTCACGCAACAATTCATAGCTAATTTCCAATAGATATTAAGTTAAACATTAAATAACTCACTGCACATTTTAAATATTACCACACTGTACGAGGATTATGAACTAATGCCTTATATCGTACCTGGTTAACTGAGAGGTTTCTACACTACGTTCACTGAACATAAACTCAAGATTGTTTTCGAAGAAATATAAAAATTTCATAATTTCAATTTATTGCTTAGAATGTACATATTTCACGCTTTCGGCTATGATAATTTTATCAGAATCTGAACAGAATTACTGTTGCATTGTAAAACAAACAAATTTGAATCGCTGGTATACATGAATTAAGCCGAACTGAAAGTTATGTAGTCACACATTAATGTCCATAATTTCTGTAATTATTAACAAATTTCGTTGATGTTTTCACAAATTATTTCCGAAATATTGTTGTACAATTTGGAAAAGTTTTAGTACAGTATTACTTACACGAACGAAGTTCTAGTCCAAAATGCATGATAATTAAAGAATCACTTTAACCTTAATATTTTTGTGACGTCATTACAGACGATTACTACGTTATACAAAAGACGTTCTGAATAAAGTTTGAAAATACAAAATATTGTTATAAAATATGATTTTTCATTGGAGAATAGTGGCTGGAGTTGAAACCAAAAATTATCGAACCATGTCGAATAAATTATAATTTACTTTTAGCATCAAAACGGTACGCAAAGATAATCGAGCAGACATGTTGCTAATTTGATCAAGTATGGAAAATATGCGGTAGCTGTCAAACATGGCTAACCGGGAATTTCGAATAGATATGGAAAAACTGGAGACGAGAAATTGGCATATGATTATTGAATTCCAACGAACCGATATTTATAATGCAAGAATTCGGTCAATAGTGGCCCCATACTAAAATTTAGAACTTATTATACATTTTGACAAATAATCTCAAAACAAAATATATAATTTAACACGGTGAAAATTTCGAAATTATGACGAAAAAGTCCTGTCAGTACTTGTATCGGTTTTTATTCTTCTTAATATGGTTTAAGGTAATTTTCCGGAACGGACGAAATCAATCGAAATATCATCAAAAATTACGCTAAATTTAGTGTTTACATCTACCTTTCGTAGACAGGGCTTAGGAAGTACAGGTGATGGAAAGCCCATGCATCTGGTCGCTTCGGTTCAAAAATTGGAACTAAACTAACATGGCGTGGGAGAGCAGTTCTCCCAGCAAACGGAGAAGAAGGCTGATTCACACCAATCAGCAAAAAACAAGTCACGAAGCATTGACTAGGGCCAATCAAAAACAAGCGTTAGATCCAAGTCATTGCTGCGTGACTAACGAAAACCTGGATGGATAACGATTAAAAATCCAAAGAAAAATCCAAGCGGAAAACGCTCAAAGAGTCTAAAACCAACCAAAGAGAATGAGCTAAAGAGAACACACTGAAAGAAAACAGAACAGAGACTAAGAAAAATAAAAGGGGAGAAAAATAAAAAAAATAAAAATGGAACAGCAACTAGGCTGTTACAACAGTTCATGTTCTGAGGTAAAAATTTCATTAATTGGCTGCCATTTCCACTTCAATAATTCACGTCCGATCATCACACAATCACCAGAGATTTATCCGGTTTCTCATAAGCTGCCGATAAAAGTTCTTTTACCACAAACACCCAATCACGTCATTTCTAAAAGATCTCCTAAGAACTTTGACAACTTGCCAATTTAACTTCGGAATTTAAAGATATATCAGACTCCATATTGTCCACCATTTTGTGTCGGATATAAAATTCAAGAAGAAAAAAGGATAATTAACCAATACAAAATTACTATAGATACCAATAAATAAATATAAAAGTGCCTTTCAGATGACAAAATACAATAAATATGAATAAATAAAATATAAAATAATTTCAAAACGAACATTAGTTGCGGTCATAGATCAACTGACGAACTCAAACGAAGTAGAATATTGACCATAGACACTGAGCGCGGAGACCGACCCAAATTGCGGTAACTACCTAAAGAGATGATGCTGTGCAGCTGGAGTTCTCCCAGATCAACTAATTGGACCTCTATATAACGGACATCTTCGGGCCCGAAAAAAGAGTCCTTTCAAGAAGACTGTCCGCGTTAGACAGGTTTTCAATAGGGAGTCAGTAGTTAACATACAGTAACACAGTACAGTACTTGCGACGTAAGTTGAAGTAAATTGTGTAGTTTTCATAAATACAGTATGTATTTGGAGTACGCTTTACACTACTGAAGATGAATTGGTTATAAATCGATGCATTACAAGTGTTAAACACTGCACTACTATATTAATACGTAATGAGAGTTTGGGTTTATTTCAGTACTTGTAGCAATGTAAAACACGTTACAGACTTACAGTTAACACCCTTAAGCTTAATATAAAGAAAGGAGCTCCAACAAAAGATGGCAGCACTATCTATCTATATGTCTAATGTATTTTTATCGTTGCACGAAATTTCAATGCTGCTCCTACAAATTTAAGCTTAGAGACTTCTAACTTTCAAAAAAGAAAGTTCATATTAAATTCAAGAGTTTGATCAATACCGTTTTTTTTATTTTTGTTTTTCCTCATTGTTGAAATCGCTTGACTGTTGTTGTGAATATCGAAATCTATAACAATGAAGCTCTTTCAACAATGAACCTAAAGAACTAAAAATCAGCATTTATCGAGCTCTTTAATTGGTTATAACTGGTATTTTTTTCCTGAAAGATAGAACTCTCTAGGCTTGAATTTGTAGGAGTAGCATTTAAATTTCGCGCATCGATGAAATGCATTAGGTATATATGGAGATAGTGCTGCCATCTTTTGTTTGAGATCGTTGCTTTACGTTAACCTTATTGTATTTATTTTGCTCACTTTTGTTTCCCAATGCCATTATCATTTTGTACAATCAATGTCTTCTGTAAAATTCACAAAAGTTCCATCTTTTCTTGAAATGTTAACCTTTTTTTATGGGAGCATAGTAATATTTGCGGTAGATCTCTGCTAAGAACTTGAACAGCAGCATTAGCGTCATTCATGGTTTTCACTATCACCTTCCTTTCCTTGGATCGTGTGGCAATCTTTTGTATATGTTGACTCTCACGCTCTGTTGAAATGTCTAAATTAACATGGTAAGTGTTCATAACGATAGTGCATCCTGTTGCGTAAATTAAGTCTTGAGCCTTTTCCATGTTATCTGAAGTATCACATTCCTTTTGTATGTGCTGAGAAAAAACCCACTTCAGAAAACAGTCATGCATGAATTGTCGAAGCTGTAATTTGTTGTCGTCCATTTATTATTTAGGAATGATTTGGAAGGTATGATGTTCCTTCATGATGCTTAGGAGAGACATTTCTTTGCTATTAAGTTCTGATACAGTGTGATTTATCGCTAACTGTTTGTACTTTAATTTTGAAATCTGTATAAACCCTTCGGAAGATTATGAGATCGATCCCAGCTGCCGACCATTCTGAGGCATTTCTAGGGATTTTTCCTGAGGTACACTAGGCTAATGGCGGGATGGTACATTGACGATTAGATCATAATCAATTTCTTTCCCATAGCATTTCTCAAATCTACTCCAAAATGCCTAAAGAAAATTGAAACTTAATTTATGTGTTTGCTTCGACGCATTTTTATAGTAAATTTTGTGTACGTGTTTGTAATAGACGTCGTGCGTATTAAAGGAATTCATCACTTATCAATGTTAGTACGTTCTCTTTACGTATCAAAATTATCCTATGTTATGCAGAGCTGTCCGTAAAAGAAGTTTCACTGTATTTTCAATTTTCGATGGGCGTGTTCATTACATTCTTCATCTACACCTAGGAATAAGAACGTCGTCTGCAAAGTGTTTTCCCCAACAGTTGGACGCAGATGAGAAATGGATTTAAGTGCTTGCTTCAAAAGCATTGTGATTTTTATAAGAAAATGTATAATATTTTCTTCATTTGCTGACTTATAATCCAGAAATGAATGCGCAGTTGATACAATGGCATCATAAGTGTACCCTACCATACCCAAAAACGTTTGTAGTAAGAAATTTGAGTTCAAGTTGATCCCGTCAGTATTCTCCCATGGTATCCATGATTTTGATTTCGAGACTACATTTCTTTCAAGATCGATGTAACAAGTTCACATATCCTCAAAGATACTATGCTGTATGAACTCGATGTTGCTATGGATCTGTCTATTTTACTTCTCTGTTAGGCAATAAGCTTTGAATATCCCACTCGGTACATTTTTTCCCTGCAGCATGAATATAATATTTTATTTATCTAAAGTAAGAAGCTGCGTATTTTGTATCTCGATGAAAATCAACGCATACATAATTATTTTTTATCTTCTATAAAACCCTCGAGTTTACGTAGATGTTTAGAATTGCTAGATTTTTTTTTAAATTTCCTTTACATTCCCTATAATGGTACTATATATCGTAGTACATTGAACTTCAATTATTGCAGAAAAGAAACGATATTGCAAATAACGCTAATAGATGTCAGGAGAAGCATATACTGAGTAGAGAGTCTGGATTAAAGCCTGGCTCTCTAGTATCGAAGTGGTTTTTACAAAATTTTATTAAAAAAACAGCAGTTGGAAGTATGTGCCAAAAATAATGTTCGAACTATCAAAAGTGCAAAAAGATTTGTGAATGTCAAGAATTTCCGACATAAGATCAACAAAGAGAATTGTCTTTGTTGGAGGTTTTCGACATACACCCGCCAAAGGTTAATAATTTAGTAAAATTATCTTTAGACTTGTATGATATATTTCAAATCATTTTTGTTTCGATACAGAACAGAATGAGTTTCCAGAAATAATTTTTAGTCAAAATGTAATTTTATTGGTAAAGGTAACCCTTGTAAACTTTATTCTAGCATGAGTACCGAAACTTACGTACTTAACGATGGTTTTATTTAAGGCGCATTTATTTTTTTAAAATGTCTATTGCTAAAAAGAATATTTTCTTGTAAGATGAAATAACAATTAAACTCACTAAATGGCACAAGGAATGAAAACAATTACTTAAGTAAATTACATATTTAGTGACATCTGTAATAGAAATATATAATACAATCCTGGGGAGTAATGTAAATTGTTTCTTTGAGTGTACATACATTCACTTAGGGTCTATTATAAAAATTAAATTTAAGTCTATAACGCCCACGTAATCAATTTACAGTCTTTGATTTGAATCTTAATACAATAACATAAAGCTTTACATTCTATTTCATTTAAACATCTTTAACACAATGTGGATTTGGACCTTTGCACCAAATAAATGTATGTTAACTATAAAACAGTGTAGATTTTCTTGTTACAAAAATGTTTGATTAGAAGCATGACATTATTATTACTGTTGTTTTAACAAGTATTCTTTTTTTTATTTATTAATCTTGCATTTGCAGCATGTATTAACTTATAAAATCATGCCGATTCTACGAAAAGGTTACTTTTGGTGCGCTAAAAATGATAATTTGTTAAATAGTCTGCTACATATATTCTTCTCAAGTCCTGTATTTTAGCGGGGAGGGGAGTTTTGGTATGGATTTTGCATTGCTTCAGATTTATGCTAATGTGTACTGAAACAATTATTTATCAATGGATTTTAAACCAGCGGGTGTAAGACTGAAATTAGATGAAAGGAAATGCATTTTGACACTTTAATATGCTTCTAATGACAAAGGAATTTCGTACAGAAATGCCTTGATTAACGCGAATAATATTATTTCCTTGAGTTCCCTACAGATATTAAAACCATGTTCATCATATATAACAGGCTTAATCTATGGTAAAATTACCGTTTGTCCATGATAAATTACTGTATTAAAAATTCGCTTATATGGTACTCTATTAAAAATAATAATGAATATAAAGTACTACAGGGTACAACAATGTAACAATGAAAAACCGATTGACACGAACGGGAAAAAACGGAGCAGTTTTACAGCGAGGTTCACAAATATGTGAAAATATGCTTCTGTACTTAGATATATTCTCACACTTTGCACTGTAGAAACTGTACCTTTGAGTAGTTGTTGCAAAATGCCAATTTAATGGTCGGCGCCGAATCGTAAGTAGCGTTTGGTCGTTGGGCCATTTTTCTGGTCTTCGCCTGTCCTCTGGCTTGCCGGCATAGGAGCGTAACTTCGTCCATCACTCGCTCGTCGACGTCGGCTACTCGACGTGTTCTTTCTAAGCCCAATGTCAGCCCCACCTTCGTCGACCAAATGCCGCGGTTGAGTCGATGTCACCTGGTTTGCTTGGAAGATGTACGGCTGAGAGATCTTTCAAGTGACAAAATAGCATACAATGTGTAAGGTCAGTATGTACCAACTGCGTTCGAATTCCTCGGTGGTGAGAAGAAAGGTATGATGGTTCATTGCTACAATGAATGTTTTAGGGGGAAATAAAGAAATTCTGATAACATCAAATGAAGTTGTGATGTGATGTAACACCATTTAAGTGAGTGACGGATACAGAGAGGAGACACGCGTCCCGCACTCAAGGGACAAAATACTTTTATAGTATAATTTCAACAATTTACCTCGACGATAAAACTTAGCAATAATCAGCGAAACGTAATAAATTTATACTTAAAACAATCGTTTAGCTGGAAAATATCGAAAAGGGACCTGGTCTATTATTCAAATCTTCGTCACCCCTTTTCACGAAGATCCTAGATCCGCCTCAAATTTCAATCTGTTTGTTCTTTCATTACCAACAAGAAGGTAAAATTAGAAGACTCTTGCAAAGTTCCTTGAACGCCAACACATTGAGAGGAGAGCAGCTCCCCCAGTGATCTGCAAATACTTCTAGCGAACTTGAAACGTAACCATAGCAATATTTTTTTTTTCGAATGGCACTCATAACTCTACTGAAAAAAATCAACGATGGTGTGATTTTTCCGCATGATTTAAAGAAAGTAAAGCTCGCAAAAATATTATAAGTTTGAGAAACTTATCAGCTTATCCCATAAGTAATGGCGTAGTTTTTCACCGTGAAGTAAAGAAGGATAACTTACCTGGAACACTACCGTTAGTCAGAAAAATTGTTTCCATCGGAATCCACAACACTCTGCCACCTCTCGATTAAGTTATTGAATCTCCCGCTGAAAAAAAAGTCACCGGTTTGGGAGGCAAAGAACTAGGGTACTGTTCGTCGCACGTCATCCTCATTTCGCAGTGCTTTTCCGGAAAGGTGGTTTTGCAGGCTGCGAAAAAAGACCTGGTGAATGTTAAGGTAACAATTAATGAATCTCTAGACTTTTGAATATAGCGGAAGCAATAGCAGCATTTTAAACCAAAAGTCCAGCTTAGACTTGTGCAGATACAAACTAATATTTTTATGTCGTTACTTTTCCTTGTTTATTTACGTTGGTTACGTGCTTGTTTAAAATGTAGAATCTTGGAATGGTGTTTCATGATGAATAGGGTAAATGACAAAAGCTTAAAGATATTAAACGAGATATATATCAGTGCCTATGTATACCGGTAATGTATGTAATGTGATTATGTGGGAACTAGGATGCATATATGGAATAAGTTTCAACTAGGTCGGAATCAAGTGCTATTAAGTATACAAAACGGTGCCTACAATAGGAATGGCACATTGGCCACTGATAACTTTGTGTTATAATAAATATATTTTCCAGGTTATCAATTTGTTTATTGATACTCCATGTTTGGGGTACTTTGAGTTCAGAACAAACGGATCGCATACCCACGCTCGGCGGTAAATTATATCTTAGCTATAGAAGTAAAACTTAACAGTGAAAGATTTGGTGAAAACGTCATGTGAAAAGAGATTGAAAAACGACATTACTTGTGGAATAACCCAGTATGTGTAGTAAATCACACAATGATCTCTCCGAACTGGTTTTAGTTTGTATAAGTATTACTTAAAGGAATCCAACAATAAAATACGTCCCTGTTAGGGTAACACCCGTGCAGTAAATCGTACAAGTCTAAATCATACAAGTGGTTTACCTAAGACCTGATTAAAGTGCTGCTTCGAATAATACAAAGTGATTTTCTGAGAACGTATTTATCCCATCGTAATACGCACTTCCTACAAAAAATTATTTTGCATGATTCACTACAGATCACCATTAAGGTCATAAAAGGAACAAAACCTTTTTTTAAAAATTCAAAAATTGACTTGTGAGGTTTATCATGTTACCTTCTCAAATTGTTTTTGAGGCTTTTAAGTCTGTTACTCCACCAAAATATAGTTACTGCTTTTATTATGTATTTCTAATACCTAAATATTGTTTCATGAAAAGTAACTATTTCACGTTTAAAAAATATCAATTTGACAGTTCTCGTCCTCAACTGCCAAAACAAAAGTTTCTAATAAACTTCATTTAACTACTAACAATTTATGGAAGATGTTTCCAGACTTTTTATTTTGATTTTGTATCATGTCAATTTAACTTTTGTGCTATTTTTCCCAAATAGAAGATATCTTGTTACAAGACTCGAAGAAGAAAATAGTTCCTTTTCGTCATGTCTCTGGCACTTAATTTTTATTACACTGTCTATTTCTATCTTTCTTGTTGTTTCGCCTATAATTGTCCTCTAGAAAGTTTTTCATCTTTTTCTTCTCCTTTCTCGAAAGGAGAGAGAGAGAGAGAGAGAGAGAGAAAAAAGAAATAGAACAATAATTCCTTGGGTTTTCCTTTGTTTTTGTTCACTACAAAGTCTTTTACGATTTCCAATACAGATGTCATCTTTAAACAGGATAATGGCAAGCCATTTTCAAGTTTTATAGTTTTCATTTTACGCTATGAACAATAAGAGCGATGCTGTTAAGCAAGCCAGGATTTCTGTTGCTGTCATGGTACGTGATGATTGGCGTCATTTGTGACTTTATCTCTCTTCATGTTGTGTTCGTGTGTAAGAGAGAGAGAGAGGAAGAGAGAAAGAGAGAAAGAGAGAGAGAGAGAGGAAGATAGAAAGAGATATATTTTTATTTGCATCCTACCTGAGGACGATACTTCTGTGTTTATTGTTGTGACGGAACGAATTAGCTTTTAAGAGAATGGTCTATTTGCTATTATTCTGATTTTTGACTTTTTACATAAACAAGGGACGGAACTTCCTAATTCCAGAAACTTTCCCAGTTAAAGCTAGTATCTCATTAATTTGTTTTGTTCGCACGTTAAAAGTCTTACGCATTGTATTTCGTCAACGATGATCAACAAATATTCTTGGCCATTCGTGAACAATATGTATATCGTGAATAAATCATTCTTGTATCATTATTCTTTTGGGCTGAGCCAAAGTTGCCTAAAGGCAGTAAAAATAATTCAAATTCAAATGGGACACATGAGTCAGAGTCACACGTATGGATGGAGGAATGAAAAAACGAGTCACAAAATGAATGATAGAATACATTACTATCTCAGAAACAAATTATGCAATAATAAGTGTCCTAGAAGCTAATAGCACTATTTAAATATAGTAGAACAGCAATTAAAAAAATCCCTTTCGGCAGGCCTGCAGGCTGAGGTAGATCTCGAATTTTTCTTTTAATTTTCAAAAATTCAAATTTCGTCTTGTATCAGAGCTATCGACAAACTATTTATTGATTTGTACATTATTCATCAAGAGCTTTTCAACGATAGCCCACAAGACGTGGTTTTAAAAATTTTGAATTTCCAACCCTACCCCTGAATCGTTGGTGTCACCGTAAACTTCATAGGAAGTACTATAATTTATGCAGACAAAGTTTCCCTCTAAACTCCATAGGGCATGATATAGATATATACCCCCTTAGGCCGATTTTGCTCATTAACAATCTTATGCTATTAAGCCTAGAAATAACAATAAAATTTGGTTCAAATATCTTCAAAATTATGGCGGCTAGCGTGTAAATATATATATATATATATATATATATATATATATATATATATATATA
>JAGDQP010002476.1:10679-22293 GCA_022664845.1 Lepisma saccharinum
ATATATATATA
This sequence comes from Lepisma saccharinum, assembly GCA_022664845.1. Taxonomy (NCBI): domain Eukaryota; kingdom Metazoa; phylum Arthropoda; class Insecta; order Zygentoma; family Lepismatidae; genus Lepisma; species Lepisma saccharinum. Next base: position 10,691 of record JAGDQP010002476.1, read on the forward strand.
TATATATATATATATATATATATATATATATATATACTCGCTTTGCGCGCTGCACCCCCCTTTATCGTAATTAGACACCCTCTGGCGGACTGCACCTCCATGGTATAAATATACCACCCACCGGGGGGAAGCTGCGCCCTAACATGGGGGATTTCACTATTTTATGTGACCTACTTGTCATGGAACACCTTCATACCAAATTTCGTTTATCTAGCCTTAGTAGTTTAGAAAATGGGTTTTCGGGCAGCCATTTTGGATTAAAGATGGCGACCTGTTTAACGTTTTATTATATTGTCGTGACTTACTCACGAAGATACACTTTCAAATAAAATTTCATCTCTCTTTATCAAACGGAATCGAAAATAATTTTTTGGGCGGCCATTTTGTTTCCAAGATGTTGAATTTCCTAAAATATTGTAATATTTTCTTAAACTACTAGTTAAGATATACCTTTATGCCAAATTTCGTATCTCTAGCTCAAACATTGTCGAAAATTGATTTTTAGGTCCGCCATTTTGGATCAAAGATGACGTCTTTGGATTCATCATATAACATTTTCGTAACCTACTAGTGATATTGTACCTTCACACAAAATTTCTTTTCGGTAGTCCCAGCCATTTAGGCCGTATATTATATACAACAATGGGTTCGGCGGCCATTTTGGATCCAAGATGGTGACGTTATCAACATTTTTCAATATTTTCTTAAGCTAATAGTCACTATGAACCTTCATACAAAATTTCGTATCTCTAGCTCAAACGGTGTGGAAAATGGATTTTTAGACTCTCTGTATACATTGTTTGTAATATTTTCGGAATCTACTAGTGATGTACCTTCATGCCAAATTTCATCTCGCTAGCTCCAACGGTTTAACCCCTCTTATTCTATACAACAATGGATTTGGTGGCCATTTTGGATACAAGATGGTTACTTTTTCAAAATGTCGGATTTTTCCCTTTACCTCCTTATGATTCTACACCTTCAACCCAAATTTGGTGTTTCTAGCTCCAGTAGTTTGGCCTGTGAATTTATATGGATGAGTTAGTCAGTATATGGATATATACTGTATATTTTCAAAATTTTACCCCCCTCCCCTAACCACCCCCTTGAGCCGATTTTGCTCATTAACGAACTAAGTTGAGCTATTAAGAATAAAAACAACATATTAAAATTTGGTTCAAATATTTTCAAAATTTTGGCCGCTAGCGTGTTAATATATATATATATATATATATATATATATATATATATATATATATACAGATGCTTATCAGAATAATGGAAACACCTGTAGTTGGCAACACGTCAGATGTATGGGTTGGCAGTGGTGTCGTGGCGACCGCAGCGCCGGACTGCTGGTGGTGGTGTGTTAGGTCGGTCTCCATGCTACGTCAGGCGTCGTGGAACAGGAGTGTGCAGTGGCTGCAGCAGACGGAGGTAGTGTAAAATGAGAGACCTCTCAGAGTTTCAAAGAGGGCAAATTGTTGGTGCGCGGTTATGTGGAGTGAGTGTGACGGCAGTGGCTAGTGTGTTATGTGTGTCGCCAGGGACAGCGTCGAAGGTGATGACGGCCTACACAACACACGGGAAAACCACATCGGGGAAGCGGAACAGTTTGCGGAAGAAAAGCATCAGTGACAGGGCACGCCGGGTATTAAAGCGCATTGTCACGCGGAACCGTCGTGCCACTGCGGCGCAAGTGACGGAGGAACTCAATCAGCACCTCCCCCAACCTGTTTCGACAATCACAGTCCGCCGCGAATTACATGACATGAACTTACGGGGTCGTGTTGCACGGGCCAAACCTCTCATCAGGGACCAGAACGCTTTAGCACGCCGCAAATGGTGCCGCGACCATGCAACTTGGACCGTTGACGACTGGAAACGTGTGGTATGGTCGGATGAGTCACCATTCACCCTATTCCAAACCACGGGCCGTGTTTATGTGTGGAGAACGCCCAAAGAAGCGTATGATCTGCAGTGTCTCCGCCCAACTGTGAAACATGGCGGCGGCACGGTGATGCTGTGGGCCGCAATATCATGGTTTTCATTGGGTCCTGTGGTCACACTTCGCGGACGCATCACTGCCAACGATTATGTCGCAATTTTAGGAGACCACTTGCATCCTATGGTCCGGATGTTGTTCCCGGACAATGACGCCATATTCCAGGATGATAATGCACCCATTCACACAGCTGGAGTTGTTGCAGCGTGGTTTGAGGAACATCGGGATGAAGTTCAACACCTCCCCTGGCCCGCCCAATCCCCAGATCTCAACATAATTGAACATCTGTGGTCCATCTTGGAAACACGACTCCGGCGACGATTTCCACCTCCATCCTCTCTCACAGAACTGGCTGATGCCCTGCACGAGGAATGGTGTAATATTCCACTTGCTACCATTCACGACCTCTATGCCTCCATCCCACGTCGCATCAAGGCTGTTCTGAAGGTGAAAGGTGGCCCGACACCATATTAATCTGGTAAGTTGCACTTTCGTTCAGGTGTTTCCATTATTCTGATAAGCATCTGTATATATATATATATGCATGTATGTATATCGCACCGATCTTAGTAGGTAGATTATTCTTCGAAATCCACCTAAAAAGGCACACTGGTGAAGTTTCTGACCCTCCTCCTTCCCCGTCACCACATAGTTCACATACGAGAGAGAGAGAGAGAAAGAAAGAAAGATAAATTGTTATTTGCATCCTACCTGAGGACAATACTTCTGTGTTTATTGTTGTGGCTAAACGAATCAGTTTTTAAGAGAATGGCCTATTTCATATCTGTATAGACTAGCATGAAATGGATGGACTAGTGTATTCAGTCTATTGTATTTCGTGTCTTTTATGTGCAGCTTACAGAACCCTGTGCCTCAATGAAATTTGAAACAATTCTAGTGTATTTTTAATTTAACATTAATTTATGAACATCACTGGCATCTACTGTCTAAGTTCGTCACATATCTGGGAGATGACGTTTCTCGGCGAGCACTATTTCGGTTGCAAGGGTGGGGAATGTTTGAGCTTAAGTACCACTCCGGCATTCACCTAGTAAATTTAAGGAAAATATTACTTGTCAGTTTGAATGGTTGATAGCACTTGTAGTTCGTTTAATAAAACGTATTCAGGTACTTTGATTTCGAAAGTACCTTCCTCCTATACTTACTAATTACGCAATTTTTTTTTTTTAAGTAGTGTATGTTAAAAAGAAATAAATCTCGAAGATACTTTAACTCTGTGGTCACAAGCAGAGTTTATTAGTAGTAAAACAATAAAAAAAGGCGTTGTGTAACACTCTGAATATACTTTTATTGAATGGATCGTAATGACCAGAGTGTATAGCGAACACGTGGACATTGTATAAACAATAACACATATGTTTATAGAACAAACATGTGGTTATGCAAGTAAACAAATAATACATACACATCATTACGGTATAATCGAAAATTAAATTTTACTGACAATGAGTCTAATGCGGTATAGCAAAGTTAGCTAGCATATAGGTGTATTTGGAAAGGTCATGGCAAGGCTAGTTCATAGCCGCGGAAACGTGTTCATTTGTGCAGTATAACAGTGTTGCCAACCCATTTTTAAATTCCATTTTTCAATTTGTTTGTAAAGCCTTAAATATATCCGCACCGAACTTAATATTAACATTATTTGGCGCAACAGCAAAAATACTGTGGACATTCCCCTCCTTAATTAATTCAGTTATCAGCGTTGCCAATCTTTTAATAAAAATTATTGCTATTGTGTCTGAGATATTATCAAGAAACTTCTTCGGAGCCTTCGCGATTAATAGATTCTTAGCTCGCACGATGCAATTACCTGTTAATCTACAAAAGTGATTTGTTATAAATTACAAACATTCCAAAATGGTTCATACTACGAAAGTATACTGATTTGTATGGAATGTAACTCCTTTGGAATTGTGAAGAGAAACACAATTTTTAGATTAAAAATTCAGTTGCTGTTTATGGCACTGTTGTTATTCTATCTAATTAAAATTTATGACAAATAATTAGACATAAAGAATATAAGATTCTAGGTAGAAATTTCAATCCACGTAACAATATAAAACATTATCTCATAAAAGATGAAGAGAGTCTTTAATTCCAATAAATAAAATAACGAATAGACTAGTCTCTACAGCAATACATACCGTAGCATCATTCCAAATATCCTTAGTTTACCTGAATTAATTTTCATGCGGTTAGGTTTGAACATATAGCATGCACAACCGAACACAGTTTCTTACATTAATATCCTTTCCAACACAAATGCATTACCACAATGCTTAAATTCCTCTCCACATGCTACTATATGTATCTGTATCACGAGCATTTCATTTAAGCAGTCACTTTGGTGCAACTACTAAAGAATATCTATAGAAAAATAGAACAATGAAGAATACAAAAACATAATGACAGTTTACACAGAAATAACATAACAGTTTCATGCACAAATATAAGCATCAGTAAAATCCACTAGCCATAAACCCACATTCAAAGTCTTTCATCATTACGTTGAATCAACAACACAAAACTACGTTGAAAACGTAGTATTATTTACATTGTTGACGGTACCCATAACCATTAACAAGGTTTAGTATGATCATCTTCAAAACTCTCTGAACTAATTTCTTGATGTCAATTTTGGATCATTTACATTGGATATATAATAAACCAATGAAAAAATTCCTCCTTAGAAATTCTATCTTCCAAATAATACATCGATCCATCCATTAAAAGAACAACTGTAATAAAGTTCTCAACACACCAAATCTTAGGTGGTCGATTTATCCAAAACGCATACAGTTTATTTTAATAACAGCTTATTCTAGATATTCTTATTTTATTACGAAGATTATCAACAATCCGGTAGAATTATAAAAATACTGTATAACCATTGGTTATAACGTCAAACCTTAGAATGCTTAATATATAGAAAGTGCATTCTATCTCAAATCGCAGCCATAGAGTTTTAAAGGAATAGGTGTTGCGTTCAAATTCCAATATACTTCCAAGTCCATCTAACAGTTACAAAGAAAAGAAATTTGATTTAGCATCAACTATAATATGAAAATATTTGTTTTTATTTTTCCGAAACTTAAAAAGCAAACACCACTTCAGAGTTGAAAGCTTCTTCGGCCTACGGTGGTAGGCCAACCACTCGAAGGTCCCGGGTTCGAGTTACGGCAGGGGCATGGGTGTGGCTTTTAATGGCTAAAGGGAGAATCGTGACGGGCCGAAGTCCAAAGTTACTAGACTGGCCCACATAAAGCTTAAATTTTGAAAGCTGCACTAACACTCGTTTGAGACTGAATTAGTTATCACATTGTATACACTATTTTTATTTTTCATTCATCAAATTATTAAGACATTTTATCACTAAATAAATTTTGCTAATTTGAAAACGAAACTTTTAAATCTTTTAAAAGGAAACACGAATTTTAAACTTGAATTTAAAGTTTTATCGCTTCAAGACTGACTTGAAACAAGGTTAATAATTGGATGGTTATCGTTGCCAATACATGATGAACTTTTTCTTACATTTGAAAACATATTTTGCACTAACGATGAAATTATTAACTGTAAATAAAGATAGGAGATAACTGAATATTAAACAGCAGAGAGTACGGGTCATGAAGCTGCCTTTATTATTATCCATTACAAGCACACAGTGTGGTTCAAGGAAAACTATTTTTTCCACACTTATATTTGTTGTGGGCACTTACTTGCTTTGACATCATATCAGTTCAGAACAGACTTCTGAAACTTCTGACTGTGAGAAAATTTATCCAAAGTGGTTCACATCCAGAATTGAAACTTATTTTTCAGCAAAAGAACTAATTGTGAATTTTTCACTTGGTGTTTGTAACACTGCTTCCAATTGTTGTCTGCAATATCGTACGCTTGACATGTAGTCCTGAGGTATCTGCTGCAGGTGGAATACTTTTGATTGATCTGTTTCTTTCTGTGAACTTAATTCTGCGACATTTATTTTACACTTTTTGTGGTGCTTGTAGAAGGACTGTATCATGAGAAAATCTTCATCCTGTATTTGCATCGAACTTGATAAGAGATTAAAGACTGTCGTAATATCTGCACTTTTTTCTAAACATTCCAGGAACTGGTTTTCCCAATCCTATACAATGATAAGACAGCGTGTGAATGCTTTCAAAAATGGTGAAACATTTCGGATGTCATTTCGGAGGTTTTCCAAGAATATGCTCAGCGAGAAAAAGCTATTGTTCTTACAACTGCAAAATTCAAAGCAAAAGTCTTACAAACCCAGTGATTTGAACTCCCAATAGCACAGCTGTTACAATAACTAGCAAATCAGAATCGATTGTAATAAGAATGACATTCTTATGGGAACACAGAATACTGTTTTGTCACATGTAAAAGTCTACAATTAGCCTTCTGAAGATTGTATAATGCAGCAACACCTTCACTATTGAATGTTCTAGCGGAGCGGATCTTCTTCACCACTGCCTGTTAGTATCCTCTACCTCCTTTCAAATGCTGATATCGTTGTGATAAGAAGATGAAAGCGTTGTGTTTCGTTGTCGTTATCGAGAATAAATTTATTGTATGTTCTAAGGAAACGTGTGTTAAGTATCAAAAACAATATCAGTATCAGTTTCATCGAGTATCAGTTTCAAGGTTGTCTTTCAGATAACGATAATAAAGAATGCCAGACGCCAGATTTTTGAAATAGATGTTTTACTTCTGGAAGAAAATCGTTCTGTCTCAAGTCCTCAAAAGCCTTTAATGAACTAGAAACCAACTACTGTACAGAATAAAGGCATAATAATAATAATAAAAAGAAGAAGAATACAAGATAACACAATGCGCTATTTAAAGCCAATTTCATGAGCTACCTGTTTCGCAAGGGCATGGCGGTGAAGGAAATTCAGGAGGACATACTAGCTACAGTCAAAAGGTGGGTGGCAGAATTCAAACGGAGCAGGACATCATTGTTTGATGACGATTGTCCCGTTCGTTCAAAAATAGTGTTGCCAACCCCTTTTTCGTGAGGAATTGGCAACATTGGAACATCGCTTTAGGAAGTGCACAACGTTCCAGGGAAACTACAACATACCCTTGCGAAATAAGTAGCGGATCACAGCCCGTTCACCACCAACACGTTCCTCACTCGTGCATGATGCTATCTCGACTGGTTTTGTGACGCCACCACTACGCGGCGCTAGTAACCGGCCTGAAAGTACGTAGACCTTCCTCAGAGGAATTGAGCTTCGCGTTGATCATTTTCTTTTTTCAAATCGTACAATTCCTTCCTAGGTAGGCTCAAGATTTATGAAATGCTCCTCGTATATATAAGACTACGCAAACAAATTGAAAAATTACATTTTAAAAATTGGTTGGCGACACTGTTATACTGCACAAACGAACACGGTTCCACGGCTATGAACTAGATTAGTCCAGATCTTTCCAACGAGACCTCAACCACCTCTCTACGTTTTGTGGTTATTAGGATTTAATTTTGGGCACGTACAGACAGATAGATAGACTGACTAAGCGCGATTATAAGACCCCTTTGTGTTAGCTACGTCACAAATAGGACTAATACCAAAAATAAAACCTTTGTAAATTGAATTTACTTAATTTACACTACATATCTGACACATTTTTCATAAAATGTACCATGATTTCGATTTCGATTTTGTGGTATTTAGTACCGTGTGTGACATTGCCAGTTGACCCATTACTTGTAGTGTATTAATATAAGCAAATATAAGTTAGTTTTTGTAATCGTGTCTGAAGCTCTTTAAATAGTACTATTACACAAAAAAACAAGCAAACAAAACTGCAACCTTAACTTCAACATTTCAAGTTCTGACCGTTTGTTTTGCTGGAACACAAATTACACGACTCTGAATTTATGGTTAGGGTCAATTTTGAGGTTAAGTAAAAGCAAGTACTACATTGTCCGCATACTCGTCGTTTTTCTTCCTTTCTTAGAGTTTCCGTCTTTTGCCATTCCTCTACAAAAGCTGTACCAAAAAGCTTCCCAAAGATATTCGTTAGACCGCATAACCATACAATCCTCTGGGCTCTCTACTTCTCTTTTTATTTGTATCTTTTTTTTTCAGTGTTTCTCAGAAGCCTGCAGGAAGAAAAAAAAGAAGAGAAATCTCTTTGGGCATCTCACATTGCAAGAGTTTTAAGTATGCAGTTTCCCCATTTCGTTTTGCCTCAATGAGACCATTTTGACAGGATATAAAAGTTCTCAAGTTGAAAAGTTATTTTTTTTTTTGTTAAAAAAAAAGAACGATTCCTCGCGCTTTCCTGTTTTGCAAAAGGGGAAAAGGAGGGAAGAGTTTAGCCGCTAGGCTCATATGAACAAGAGGAGAAAGAGAGGGGGGGGGAAACGAGGACTGTATCACACAGAAACGGTTAAAATAGAACTAAAACATGAAAGGGAAATGGGGATGAAATGAGAACATAAAGAGTTGATAAACTTCTCGCCCATGGTTCTTAACTCTACACTACCCTAAATCCAGATCGTGTATTTAGTGAGTTAAAAAGAGAAACCATTTTTTTTTTGTCCTTCCAGAAGAAGCAACCAACATCACTAAAGAAATATTGATGTGTTGTGGCTTATTTTGCAATTTCCTGTTGCTTCTTGCTGAATTCGAGAAGATCGTAGCTGTGTACTGATGTCAGAGAACTCCTCAATATTCAGATTGCATTCTGATGTGTGTTGTAAAATGGCTATACATCTCTCAGCGTACAGCTTTAGGAATAAAAGTTTGTTTTCTTTTTCCCCATACATTACATTTGTAAATTCACAAGGACTTAAAATCGTTTCTCATCTTTCGTATATCACCAAACCGGTCATTTCCTTAGTAGATAGTCTACTTGCTATATATTGTACATCATTGATCATGGAGATGTTTAAACAGAACACGCTTTGCGTGCTGTTTACAAAGATTTTTCTACTGAACGAAACAGAAAATAAAAATGTATAGCAGTTTAAGATGGTTTACTACATAGCTAACTGACTTGGTACTTTTGAAATGAAATTTTTAAAGTTCTAGAACCTTTACAGATGGAACTATCACTTTATTCTGTGCACAGGACAAGAAATTAGGAAAGTAATTGCTGTGATTTCATTTAAAATACCCTCCCGACACTCGTCTGCTGTGGTTATGAGGAAATGTGAAAGAAACTCAAGCCAACATGACATGTTCTAGGTTTTGAAAACTTGCACAGGGAGCACGTTTGGTCTAGCGTGTTCAGGTTAACGGTTTCGAACAAGGTTTGTGAACATGTGAATCACCTTGTCCTTTCTTTTTCTCTTTCGTTCTAAGCTTTCAGGATTATTTTTAGCGTTCCCCCACAAACAAATATTGTGAAATCAGCGCTTTAGACTTACCCTGCCCTTTTTGTTTTCAGTCTTATGACCTACAAACGTTATGTTTATATTTTATGCACTTCCGTGAAAACTGGACATATTTCGTTCGGATTAGTACTATGTCTCCTCAGCATATTACAAATTCCTTCACCTTTACTGCTAATACCCATAAGAGTGTTCAGCGTACGGAACAATCTTTCCTCACGGTGTCCTATTACCATAGAGGATAGTAGCGTACCTTATTGACAGTGTATCTTGTGCCACCTTGAATATCTGAAGCGTGGTGATACTTAGCAAGTCATCCTGAAACTATTACCACCTATGTGAATAGAAAAAAAACGTCAACGCGAGTTTCGTGTGCTTTAAGGAGGGATTGTGTGAGTAAGAGTTTGATATTTGAATGCAAAGTAAAATTGTTGCCACCAATTGAGTTTGTCTTTAGTGATAATTAGTATCAGATAATTGTCCTAGGTTTTATAAGAACAGCAAATCACCCTAATTAGACTTCCTCCTCAGTCACACTTTGGAAATTCCGGGATGGCATCTTCACCTTCTAGTCTAGAGGATCTAAACCTTAGACCTTGGCCAACTCCTTCCCGCATTCTTTCCCTTACAATATCCTGCTCTCAGTCATAGATGCCTAAAGGTCATAAACAAATTAAAACAGGACAGTAGACAGTATACTTATTGGTGTACAAATTATACCAATAATTGTGTGGATAAATTACAAGAACATAAAAAGTAAACACAGTGTAATTCACATTACAGTTCCATCTGTCTCTTTGACATTTTACTTGTGAAGTGTACACGTATAATACATTCACATATTATCTTTAACATCGTATCAAACCCAACGTAAGCCTAAACATGTCAAAAGGACATACAAAATATATTGAAACGTGGAAGTTTGAGAAAAATAGCGGCGGGGTTTGGATCCGGTACAAATCCGCTATTTAAAAATTCCTGATGCAACAAAACACGACAAGTATCGTTCTTATGAGAGATCTACATGTGTATTGTAATATTTATTTTATTTATTTATTAGAAGTTAGCACGCCATTCTACACCGTTCTTGTAACAATGTGATATAACAATAACAACAAACAACAACAACAGCAACAAAATATTTGTGTGTGAGAGTCAAGGCAAAACAGTATTGAAACACTTTCCCTCTCACTTAGCGTGCGGAGTACCTAATGTACTTTCGTGATCCACTATAGATCCACGAGCCACTCTTTGAGAAAGACTATCATTTAAAATTAAATAGATAAATCCTATTTCTCTTTCCGTATAAATATTATTAATGAGCTACCTTTGCCACTTTTAAAAGGTACAAAGTTATGGTATTTAAAAAAGCAGCCGCTAGATGTGAGTTGGGTCACGAGCTCTTTTGATTTAGAGGCCCTAATATTGAAACAATGAAATATACCCTGTATACATAAGGCAGCTACAAATATACACCTCTCTCTTTCTCACTCGCTCTCCGGAACCCCCAACCACACGCTTACTCAGTCAAGGCCAGCAAATTACAAACTCCTGGACGCATAGTGTTAATGAGCGTGCTCAAGTGTATCCTTCTCAACTCCCAAAATGTCCACATGCAACGCAAGACGTAGGAGTGGTGGTTCTGCTAATACACATCTGGCGTTTGTATATGTGTGTGTGTTAGTGTGTACAATACACGCGTTCATATTGGGAAACTGCGTAGAATAAGGTGCACAAGATTAATCGCCTCTCCTAAAGTCGACCGGTTGGAAAACTTGCGATAGATGTGCATAACCCTGCCGAAACTCGAGCAAACACAGATTAACAGCCCGAAGCGGTTTTATGAGTAAACATTTCCAGAAGAGGCATAAACTGTTTGATGTTACACGATAAATTCTATTTTTTTTAGTTGTTTTTTAATACAAATTATTGTGCTTTTTTCTTTGGTGAACGATAAATTATACTCCAAAGTACAAGTAAAATCAGTCAAATTTAACATGTTGTTGTAACGCTAATTAAATATTTAGAAAATGACTCATTTCACAATTCATACTTTTTTTAATTTGGTAAATTAATTAATTTCTGCAAATGGAAAGAGGGGTTTGAGGAGCTTATTTTTAAAAGGGCAAATGTCCAGTGGGGTTATATTTTCATTAGATATAGAAAAATGTATTTCTTTGGAAAGGCGAGTACTCTAATTGTGTGAATTATCTAATATTGTAACTA
>JAGDQP010002476.1:22303-54519 GCA_022664845.1 Lepisma saccharinum
TGTGTGAATTATCTAATATTGTAACTAGAGGCACAGTCTAGATGTAGCAAAATGTATTTCTCTGGAAAGGCGAGTACTCTAATTGTGTGAATTATCTAATATTGTAACTAGAGGCATAGTCTAGATGTAGCAAAATGTATTTCTCTGGAAAGGCGAGTATTCTAATTGTGTTCATTACCAAATATTGTAACTAGAGGCACAGTCTAGTTAAAATACTAGATCATTCGCACAATTATAATGCTGTACTCGTCGTCTCAGAGAAATACAGTTTTTATGTCTAGTGAAATAGTGAGAATAATTTCGAGTCTTTCTTGTGTCCCAATTATGTATATTTTTCTAGAAGGTTCTCTTATCTTGTAAAATGAAGTATTCTTGTAGTATTTCGTTTCATAAGAGATTACCTAGGACCCGTAAAATTCTGAATAAGGCCGAGCCGTATTTGACCTAACAGTATCAGCAACTTGTTTTCCAAATCTACCACCAGGTTCTTGAAAGCAAATTATTAATTTAGCCCCTAATTTCCCTGACATGGTAACAAGTGGCTGAATTGTGTATGAATGTATGACTGATGCTAATGACTGCACAATTGCTTGTGTTGTTCTTTCGCCAGTTTGCGATAATGTGCGGTTAGCAATAAGCTCATACTCAAATAGTGTTTGATCTGTATTGAATACCGAGTCCTCATCAATATCGTCATAGGCAATGTACTGCTGCACTTCTTGCACGAAACCATGTGCTCTCTGTAGGATGATGTCCAATTCTACTGCTTCACATCTCGAAACACATTTCATGACCTTTCTGTAGGTTCTCCTATACTGCCGTTTAAAGGATTCCAGAAAAGCATTACATGATTTGAAGATTACCAAATCAACCTGTATAGCTGCTTTCTTTGTCCATTTCCGCAAATGCCAGTAATGCAGCGTCCAACCTGACTTGCGTGCATCACTGAATTTTGCAAACATATATTGTTTTATCTTTTTATATTTGCTTGTCTTGTTTCCTCATTTATCCGTGAATCCACAATTTGACACACATATTCACGAATTACCTTATATTTTCTAGCAATCACACTCGTTGACTTCTTTCCTTGTCGCACGGCTTGATATTTTGCGTTCATTGTTGCTACCGGCACCTATTCGTGTAACCTCTGTCGTGAGTGTTTCGGCGGTGACCGATGATACGAACTAGCACTATCCCGAATTTCCTCTTCCGAATTCAATGTGGCTTTTCCGCATAGTTCTAGCACACCACTGTCAGTATTGATCTCTGATTCACAGCTTTCTCACCACAGACTATGCTCTCCTAGCACAACAACATCAACTCGTGTATAGGACACAAGCACGGAAAATGATTCATCTACTATTCTACAATCAACATGGGATTACCGTGAAGGTCTCACTTCGCACTCACGCGACACTTTGTCCTTGAGAATATATACGACGACGTTCAGATTGCAAGCACAGTACCTTTCACCCATGGTGCTCCTTCACTAACGACTATATAATGGACAACACGCGCCTCGTTGTATATCCCGTATGTACCTTCTATAAATGTCTCGAATGTGTGTTTTTTCTATGCTATGTAACCTGCATCGCGTGAGTGACGATTGGGTTGCATGCATTCCGGCACTTTTCGTGTCTTTACCCTAGATAACGACACATATATGTGTCTCTGGGCCACGGTGGCTCAATTCCGACAATTTGTGAAGTAAAAACGTCTGTGTTCTATCTGTGGTACACCGCACGCGTGGTACAAATTTGGGGCGATTCGGGGCTCGAAAGTTGCAGAGTCCCTTTATTAGTTAGGAAAATACTACATAAAGTGATACTTAGAACTTTAACATTCAACTGTCGCAGAAATAGACTATGGTGATCATTACATCAGCGTTGCAGGGCTTGAACTTATTTGAACTTAACATCTGTTCCATTGACTTTTATTACTCGTGTCTGGAGAGCACCAATACTTCTGAAATGTGCGAGTGAATATACGTGATTCAAGCATCATCTCTTCTTCCGTCATCTAAATTGGTTGTTAAGTGCAGAAATTAATATATTTCTGTATTTTAATTCTCATTTCATTCGGAATGAGAATTAAATAGAGTTGTTCTAGTTACGAGAGACATATTCAGGTAAGCCGTGGTTATGCCATAAAATGTCTGTATTGTATTTATATTCCTGTATCTAGAAACATTAGTTGTAAGTCAAGAGTTTCATTACGCCCTTCTATTCTCCTTGTCGTCAGTCGGGCAAAGCGATTTACTTCTATCCAAAGATATATTTAGTTCGCTGTCAAACTTATTTACCTTTCAATAGTTTCCTTAGCACAAAAACGATAACAATAATGCAAGAAAATTATTTAAGTATGTAAAACGTTACAAATTACTAGCAAAATTAACAAAATGATACATAAAAACTGAAACTTTTAGAACAGTGAGAAGTAATGAATACGAAAAGGAAGTTAAATATATGGCAACAAATGTTATACTTTATCTCGGTACGAATAACTTTTAGAAAAACAAAATAAAAGCGTTAATAGATAAAAGCTTAAAAGAGCTATCTCTGAAGCTAAATGTAAGGTAATTGCGCAGTGAAAAAATAACATTAATTTGAAAATCTACACATATTGTTTATGCAACAGTTATTTATTTAATTTAAAGATTTCTTAAAATAAGAATTCTCCGAATAGCAAAGAATAGCCAAGATTATTCATTATTTGAAATTAATTTATTATTTTTCTATTTGTGAAAGTGTTTTGAGATAAGAAATTTATTAAATAAATCTAATCAAGAATCAGTTGAAGCTAAATGTGAAATATAATTTTAAAAAAATATTAAAATTCAAGAACTTGTGAATGTTTTTGAGCAGTAAGCAGAAATAATTAATTAAGGAAAGAAATTATCACTACTCAAATGAGTGATCTTAAATTATATATTAGATAACTTCAGGGAAAAAACTATTACACCAAAGAGCTGGCAGCATGTTGAATTGACTTTAAGAGCTAACCTAATTTTAAAATACAGTATTTAATTTACAAACCAAATTAAACATATCAGTGGAGAAAGTACAGATGCTGAAGGAAACTCGCATCGTTTTCTTTAAGCTGCCGTGGTGTATTTTATAGAGATGAATCTTTTTGACAGACTAGCCGATTGCCCGACCGTTAGTGCGGAGGGACTAAAATATGGTGGCAACACAACAGCTGGGAATGTTTTTAAAATTGGTTGCCAACACTGTTCCAGTGCATAAATCCTAAATGCATTATGCGAAGGTACAAAGGCATGGCAACGCTGACAACTGTACTGTACGGACTGTATATAAATCACATATCCCGGTACCTTAATGCCACATTTGGTGCATATATGTCTAATGGTGTTGAAACAACTTGATTTTTGAACTTGATTGACATCACTAACTAGTGGGCCGCCTGGGGAACCTCTATGACCAGTACTTCGTTAAATTAAATAGACTGAAAGTGAAACACGGATCCTTCTGATTCTTTCACGTTCATTTGTATGAGGAATATGTGATTGTTCCTATCTTTCTAAAGTTTAGTTTCGCTGGTAATAGTGGTTTCGTTGAAAACAATCTTTAGTGCTAATGCGACTTGTCTTATTTTCCTCACAAGATGAGAGTTCTTACCCAGCATTATTATGGTAAACGAGTTATGGTTTACAAGAACTGCAATTTAAATTTAGATTGCAAACAATTTGTTTTATTTCATTGTTTTCTTTTATTTAAGAAATGTGAACAGTTTTATTTATTAAAAAGAATGAACATTTTGTGGATACATTATGTCAACGTCTGGTAATAGGACCATCAAAGTAATGTAAAAACCTTTTACGAACTAAGAACTAACCACATGCAAAAGATAATTAAAATCCGTTCCGTGGATTTTGATCTTTTGGACACAAAAGTATTCATTTTATTTTTTTTTATAAATATATTAATAACAATATAGAGTACTAGACCAAGTACCCGTCCCTTGCTGCAAGGTGAACAAAATACATATAGCATAATATATATATATATATTTCTACAAATACTTAACTAACAAATGACCACGTTCCTTAAAATACTCGAATAACTGGTATGGATTGTTTCACCATCATGGTATTTTAACATAGACAGAAACCTGTTCATTATTTTGCTTTTAAAATCAAACACAAAGATTTCAAAATTTAGACATGCATTTTGTGTGAACATTCAAATGATTGTACATCAAAACAATTGTATTTTCAATTTGCAATAAAGCAGTTAAAACAATAAATTAACCTATATGCATAATGGGACAATTTCCCTTCTTTTGTACTGTATTGTAATTGAAATGTGTAATTGGTTTTCATACTAAATGATACGAAAAGTTGGATCAAAACCGTAGAAATTAATTTGACATTCATAGTGTTGTTTAATAATAAGCAGCCTATTCTCGTGTGCACGTTAAAATTACTACAAATAATTTCCCCTCTTCTTTGATAAACAAGCAATCAACTTCATGTATTGACCTTATTATATTGAACTGCTACAAGTCAATGTGAAGTAATTTCAGGATGGATTTAGTTCATTTATTTAGCAGTAAGTATGGTTTTCATCATTGCAATGGTGGCATTTTCAATAACAGCATATTTCTGTGGAATTATCCATGATAGAATATCCATAATTGTTACAAGAATGTTACATGCTTTTACTGTTCATTAGTGTAGTTAGTCAAAACCGCCTAAGCTTTCTTTGAGATGAGGTTTTGTTTAGGCTTATTCGATTTTAGCGATATTATGATTGAAATAAATCAACAAGATGGAGAGCCAAATATCGTTGGTTTTTCTTTTCCATAGTTTCACTCCCATTTTTCGCGACTAGCGATTTCTATGACTGTTTTATCAAAACTGTTTAGTTCCAGTCACACCAGTAGACCACGACTAAATTTACTGAAATTTAATTATTTCAAATTTTGAATCTATTCATAGACTTGGCAGATGTGTCTCAGGCTATTTCTGTAATAAGCAGGATGTGTTCGTATCGGTGATTACATATGACGCCACGAATGTCTTGAAATATTACCGAATAATTCAAGAGAAATAAGTTTTCTTTCACGTTTGTAGAAAACAAACTATTTAAATAGCCATTATGTCTATAAAAATTTTAAAAAAAAGCTTTCCGCTGGGTCTCTCTCTCTCTCTCTCTCTCTATCTATCTGTTTCTCTCTCTCCCAGTGTGTGTGTATCCGGATATTTTATCGAAAACCACACCCTTGACCCCCACGTGTGTTCTATCATATGAGAGCTTTGATGACAGAGTTTCACATAAACTTGTATTCTAAAGATCAGTTGAACTATTGATGCTCTAAGAAATGAAAGAACAATTACCTCTCCGGGTGTCTGTGACCAGTTTCGCGAAAACCACGTTGTCCACATGAATTTGTGTGATATCATATAAAAGAGTTATAATACAGTGACTCCACATAAATTTGTACGGTGGTGATCTGCTGAATTACTGAGGCGTTAACATCGAAAAACGAGGGGTAAATTGAAAAACTAATCTTTCAAGATGTATGTGGAAGTTTGTAAACAACACCCTTCATTTAAATTTGTATTCCTCAATTGGTTGATGATGTGAAGGTTCAACATAAATCTATACGGTTTCGATCAATTTAACCATTAAGTCTCAAGGGGCAAAAAGAGGGATAAAACGTTGTCAGCATCAACAATCACAGGCGTCATTTAGCGGGGCATGGGCAATTGCTCAACTCAAAATTTGAGAATATAAACTAACTAAAATGTAAAAAATAAATTTAAAAAATCGTTAAACCAACATAAAATTACACTGAAAAGAAAAGAAAAAAATCTATTTTTTTCAATTTTGATTTTTTTGTAGGAGTTCGGAACTAATTTATAATTAAAATAATTAATTGCAACGTGCTATGCAATATAGGTTAGTGATTTCTAATTGCCTGGTTTAATAATTAATTTAGCACCGACCTCCTTGGCCACAGCATCTAAGAGGAACACTGGAAATTGGCTCAAAGTGGCAAGGTTCATGATGTTCGATCTTTAGGGATGGTGAGGTGGGCATTGTGGGATTCAGAGCCGCCACCGACCTTATGGGCTGAAGATCATGAATTTTGCTACCTCGCGCCAACTTTCAGTGTTCGTCTTATATGCCGTCGCCAAGGAACTTGTCTCATCCATCCTCCATTTCACCTTTTTTAGGGCTGATGAAATTGACTGTACTTTTTGCACCTCTGGTGCTTCTGCTCCGATATCTGTATACTCTTTTCCTTTCATATCAGTAACGCTCAAGAAAAATTCTGCATTACGTCTTCCTAGAGTTACAATTGGATCGCGGAGAAACCCTGTGCGACACTTGTCCAACATTGACTGAACTTATCATAACAGTGAAATTAGTATGAAGTGAAATTGCTTGCCTGTCCAGTGCCGCGTCGCGAGAACACAAATATTTTGATTAAAATGGTAAAATAAAATAAGAGTGAAATAGAAGTTGAATATCTTAAAAAAAAATTATTTATTAATACAAGAGTAAGTACATTGTAAGTATAGAAATGGAATTGTTAAAATTATTGACTTAATATTTCATTTTTATAACTAAGTATTGGCTTGTTTAGTTTGGATCATAGTCTGGCATGAGACATGAAGCCCGGACTTGCCACAATCATCACAGTTCCTATTCCAGTTTGGATTCTTATTTATATGGCATGGCACTCCCGTATGGTGTATAAGTATGAATTTTGGATCCCTTTCACTGAGGCCAAGTGCTTTGTAAGTTTTTGTTCTCGACGATTTTTAGCTTATTTCTTGTTAGTGGTTCTTGGTTCAGAGTCCTGTTGTTTAAAGTCATAACTCTAGAGCCTCTATTTGATGTTTCTTTGTTTTATGGTTGGTTAGTATCTACACTTCTGTTGTACTCGATAGTAACAATGTAAAATCATTCTGATGTTTATTGTTGTCAATGACATTTTTTTGTCATTGTATAAGTATTCACAGTTAGTTGTTTGTTGTTGTTGATTTTTGTTAGCATCTAAAGTAAGTCAGTCGATTTTTAAGTCCTGGACCTACATATTTTTGGTAAAATGGATTCCATACCTTCGTTTCATGAACGAAACTCTACGAGGACTGAGCCTGTCAACTTGCGTATGGCTGAGGAGCGCTATTCCCACTTGTGTAGCATCAAGTTTTGGTTTTCCTGAAAAAGTATGGTGGCCTTAAGGGAGGCCTTCGTTTATTAAATTTTTGTTTATAAGTTTTGTCTTCCCTCTCCTTGAGACCGGAATATCTTGTTTTGTTCAGAGGAAGTTCATGTTAATGTCTATGGTTCTCTCATTTGTTTTTGCGAGGGTTCGATGTAGAAATAATACACACACACACACACACACACACATATATATATATATATATATATATATACAGGTATATATATAATGATAAATCACAGCCATATTCATTCCACTAGTGGATGAGGCCTCTCCCCGAAGGGAGGAGTTATATATATATATATAATATTCAATCCGCTACTGGATGAGGTCTCTCCCGGAGGGAGGAGGTGGTCTACTTCTCCCACGCTGACCAGACGTGTTGGAAGAGGAGAGCCGAAGATCTCAACTGTGATCGCTACCTCTTTATTCAGGTAGCTCCCCAATTGGCCTCACGACGCTGGGTGGACGCCGCACAGGCAACACCATCTGGAGTACTGCAACGGTGAGCCGTCCAAGCACTGACCAGACCCAGAGCTGCTTGACTTCGGTGATCTTACGGGAACCGGTAGACCTCTCATATATGTAAATTGATGTGTAGATCCAATTTTTATTCAAGTTGTCGGATCACATCATCATAAGTTCTTAATATCATTAAGAGCTACCATAATGTTTACTTTGTCTGTGATATCATGAAGAATGTTATCTGTTAGTTGCTTCAGTTCTTGTGGAGTTTTTCTTACTCACAACAAAACTCTAAGCTGTTTTTCCTATTTCGATGTGAACTTATTTACTGAGACCCTTCTTTTTACTAGCCTGCCTCAGTGTCAACGGATGTCTGCCTCTAGTCGGACTTGACTCAGGATTGTTTAATAGTGTCCACCTCAAGGGCTGAGATCAATATGATATGTGCACATATACAAGGCTGCTTTAATCGGCTCTTACCTTGGCACTGGGAATTTTTGTCACATTGTCGATCAACATTTACTCATTGAATGTTTTTTTTCTGCTCTAGAAATACTAAAAAAATCTACCATCGATTATCAATTTCCGATGATTGCCTCACCTCTTTGATGAGTTAGGTGTGAAATGGAAAGAGATTAAGAACATTTTTATTGTCAATTTATTAATGATTGTTAAAATATAGCCAAGACGTTGATACATTATAGCTTTTCATCTGCTGTAAATAACACTTTAAAGAAAGTTAACAATTAAAATTTCCTAATTTTTAGGTAAATTTCGAAGAAAAATTACCTATTGAGATCGGTACGATATGAAAGTATATACTTATATATATTAACACGCTAGCGGCCATAATTTTGAAGATATTTAAACCAAATTTTTATATGTTGTTTCTAGGCTTAATAGCTCGGTTAAGTTCGTTAATGAGCAAAATCGGTGGCCATCTTGGATCCAAAATGGCCGCCGAACGCATTGTTGTATAGAATACACAGCCTAAACCGCTGGGGCTATTGAAATCAAATTTGACATAAAGTTACAACATCACTGTTTGATTACGAAAATGTTACCTAATAAGTTCAAAGACGCAATCTTGGATCCAAATGGCGGAAGCAAGAAATCTATTTTCCATATCGTTTCAGCTAGATGTACGAAATTTGGCATAAAGGTGTATTGTCACAAGTAGTTCAAGAAAATATTAAGAAATGTTGACAAAGTCGCCATCTTGGATCCAAAATGGCCGCCGAACCTATTGTTGTATAGAATACACAGCCTAAACGGTTGCAGCTAGAAATATCAAATTTGGTAACACTGTACATTATCACTTGTGTGTTACTAAAATATTACATGATGTGTCCAAAGACGCCACCTTGGATCCAAAATGGCGGACCTAAAAATCCATTCTCCACGCCGTTTAAGCTAGAGATACGAAATTTGGCATAAAAGTGCATTATGACGAGTAGTTTAGGGAAATATTACAACATTTGGGAAAAGTCGCCATCTTGGATCCAAAATGACCACCCAAAATACCATTTCGCACACCGTTTAATCTGGATAAATGAAATTTTACTAGAATATGTACTATCACAAGTAGGTCACGACAATATAAGAAAACTTTCAAAAAGTCGTCAACTTGGATCCAAAATGGCCGCCCCAAAAACCCAATTTCCAAATCATTGAAGGTAGAGAATCAAAATTTTCTTTGATTGTGTATGAGCAAGAGTAGGTTACAATAAATGGGGCAAAACTCCCCTTTGGGGGCGCAGCCCCTCGTGGAAGGATGCATATGGACACCATGGTGGTGTATTCTCCAGGGAGATTTTGGTTAAGATAATGTAGGCGCATCCTCTCAAAAACACTGAAGTTGCGGGGCGAACCCCCTACGGGGGACAGGGCTATTTAGCAAAACAAAGCGAGTATATATATTTCTTGTGGGATATCGTTGAACAGCTCTTGGTGAATAATCTAAAAATCAATAAATTGTTTCTCGATAGCTCTCATATAAGGCGAGATTTGAATTTTTGAAAACAAAAAAAAATAGAGATCTACCTCAGCCTGTAGACCTACTGAAAGGGATTTTTTTTATGTCAGATATGAGTGTTAATTGTTTTTACCTGTATCATATTAACAGCGAAGAGATGCATGTGAATTATATATATGACGAGTATGAAGTAAAACTACGCTTAGAAACAGATGAGATACGCCAAGCGATATATCCTATAAGGTCTTACCTAGTGTTGTAAATAGAAAAAGAAACAGTTCGTTTTTCTTCTAAAACTTCCGTTTTTTAGTATAAAAAGGAACCTAAAGAACCACAGTCCTCAGTGTTGCCAGCCTATTTTAAAATTTAACTTATAGAAATGCCTTTATTAATACAAATCTAAACGTTAGCAAATCTAGATTTCATATCTGTTACCGTGAGCGTATTCGTATTGATTTACACCAAATTTGTCATGTGCATTAGGGGCGACAGTTCATGTGGTACTTCCGACGTCTCAGTTGTCAGTGTTGTGAATCAATTTCAAAAAGTTTTTGTCAAGTCTGATAACATAAAAGCTATAGGATCATATAATGAAACATTGTTGCAAGTAAGCATAACTTAGGAAACGTATATAATTAAAGAGACAATGTGTGATAATACTGATATAGAGTTGAGTAATCAAATAAGGGATAACGTTTCTGAGAAAATCGTTAATGTAGATAATGTAATTACCTTTCGTGAAACACGTAAATGAAAAAAGAGGAAGCAGTGGAAAGAAAAGAAAGTCTTTTTGGAAAAGACCTCCCAAACCAGACCAAGTTTTGAATTGTGGGGCTTAAAAGCAAAAGATGCAATTTGCACTCCAGAAATTTTACAGGAGAGCCAAAAGAAAATTTATCTTGGTAACCATAATAGTATATGGGTACTTTTCTCCGCTGCATTACTTTCATTAGACACTTTAATGCATACAATTCCATCAAATTCTTGAGTTTCCACAAAATGAAGATTGCAGCTTTTGCTTTGAAGCCCCACAATTCAGATATACAAAGTGATACAATAGAGAACACAGTCACAAATGATGCAGTAGATCATAGAATTAATAATAAGCAAATACAAACAAATCTTCCTTAAGATCAAACAATGAAAGAACAAGGAAGTGTACAAGAAGAGAAAGTACAATCTAAAGAAGAACGAAAAAGATTGTATATGATTGTATCTACTGATGAAGATAGTAAAACGTTTTTAAATTCGACACAAATATAATGTGAAGATAACATAAAAATTATGGAAGAGATCAATCTACAGTTAGTGCAACCTATTGGATGTGATACTCAATCAACGGTTTATCAGGTAATAATGAAAAAAGGAGAGGAACAAAAGGAAAGAATCACTATAATAGACTGAAAGAGTTTAGAAACCTGAAAAAAAAACTGTTAGCAAAACAAACTATAAAAAAGAAAAGGGTAGTAATTTAAAAACTAGAACCTATCGAGAGTCCAGGAGACCAAAAAAGAAACTTAAAGTTCCGCAACCTTTATCTCGAAATCCCCTTCGATTGCATTTTTCAATTTCGGTGTATAAAGAAGTTATTCCAATGATGAAAGTACTATCAGTTATTCCATCATACCTCACAACAAGATTTGGCTATGGTTATGTTAGTGTAATTTCAGGGAAAATAAGTGTTCGAAGGGCAAAAGAAGAAATTCTTGCTCAAAGTTATAATATTCCGGTGAAACAAAAAACAGGAAGCTCAAGTCTCGTCATATCGATATAAAGCAGATTCATCAAACCTGCTAGGCCTATAAAACCATAGAAAAGGTAAGAAAGAAAGCTGAGAAATTCTGGGGACATACAAAGTGGTCGTGAATAGAAGAAACCGAAAAACTGTCAATTAAATGGTACAGATAGATTTTTTTTGTTAGTTAGGGAGTGCAATAAATGAGTTGTATATTGGAACCTTAGCATGCCTTCGTAGTAGAGATAATTCGACAAACTCGTTTAAGAAAAAAAGACACGCCGAGGAAAACACAAGATACCCTAAAGGCAAAATGGTCGGTGAAAAATGCAGGTTAAATAACAGGTTACCTTCAAAACACAAATAAAATCCTGGCTCCAATCCAAGTAGTTTATTAACAACTTCCGCCTTCATTCAACACCTGAACACAATTACCCAAAAATCACAAACTTAACAACTATTCCAGGTATACACAATTTAATCCAAAAAACGATTCAAACTAGTTCAATATAAATTCAATCAGTCATTTAAACGTAGCCTTTTCTTTTAGGACCAATCATTCATTTACTTCTAAAGCGACAATACAATAATTCCTTTTACTAATTACAATCACTTCAATCAACGAAGGGAACAAAAAATTCGTTATGCCGACAACAAGGCAGTGTTCAACACTTACACTCCAAACTTAAATTGTAATCAATCTAATCCACTTCCCACAGCTTCAGACAACTTTCAGACAATTTAAGGGGGCGGGGGACTTAATATAGAAATAAAAAAATTTCAAAATCACTTTATTTTAGTCCCTTAAAAAAGGGGGGGGGGATTTATTCTGAAAATTATCCCTGATAATTCATTATTATTATTAACTGCCTAACGTTTACTAATTGATACTACTTTACTTCGAAGCAGGGTTCAAACGATGTGCAATTATTATTCAAAATTAAAAGTTAAAGCCAAGAAATCACATTTTATTTCCAAATCAAAAATATTACAACAATCTTTTAGCATTCAAGGTATACTAATATTAAGCTCCTTTCTCCCATACAATTCAAATTCAAATGTCCGTATTAATTATCTAACCTAAAGTTCAAATTACAGTTCCTCACCAAATCCTAACTCACTTTGATATTATTATTGTACCAAAAATTTAACTATTACCCAATTTCTTCGTTTTAAAGGCAATGATTCAATTTAATCTTATAATTCCAACCTTCCAAAATCAAACAACACAGGACCAAGTTCATTCATGACTCAACAAAGTGGTCCATCACTGGTACATACGTGAATGATCCCCTTTCGGACCACCCCGCTATCGCATTCTCCCCAACAACTCAACCAATCAACCGTAATTACAAGACAAATTTTCACAATATAACTAGAAGCTATGCAAGACGTGCAACTATGTTTTGTTGTCAACTAGAAGCTAAACGAACAAACTACTTACTCACAAACCAATCCAATTTACAACTCTCTGGATTCTCAAATGCCGCAGCGAAACTAACCCCTGTTTCTAAGACACAACCGAGCATAACATTCTCAAATTTGCTGACAAAACACCTGAATTAATTACCAACCCTCAGCTCGAGTACGCACAAAAATTCTTAACAAGGTTTCAAGTAATCCCAGATTTTAAAAGAAAAACGAAACACTCTTCATGTGCTCGACCTTTCTTGAAAATGGCAAATTAATAACTCTGACTTTTAATACTTATCAAAGATGAACCAAACAATCTCCTGGGACAAATTTAATTACCACACAAAACAAACGCGCAAATCCGCCATCAGAACTAACCTGACTTTCCGGGTTGCGGAACAAAATATTCTACACAGCATCTCAACACACAAACCACAAACAAACGTTGGTGCTTTCAAATAATATAGCAAATATCAATAACGCAAAATAACAAGCGCACCATATTTTAACAAAGTACAAGTACCGCCACAAATTAACCTAACCTGACTTCAAGTATCCATTCCACCGGACAAATTCTTTGATTAACCTTCTCGATAACACTCCCAACACAAAGCTCTAAAACAATCACACCACAAGTGTCTATAATGCCAGTACCCTTATGAACTATGCCGAGTGACCTCATTGGTTTTGGGCCACCTACTGAACCATAGCCCAGAGTAGTTTAAAGTTATACATCATTGAAATTTAATTTCATTTCATGATTTAATGCAAGCAAAGCTCTTGATTAATTAATTTATTCACGTTGCAGACACACGTAACGTCCGGACACGTTCCAGACTACATTTACGCCTGCCATATCTTTATTCTGCAAACTGGAAAAGCTATTATTATTTATTAATTCACTTACCTCTAGTTAATTTGATTAGTCTGGGTTTGGTTTATTTATTCTCTCAGAGCTGAGATGTTAATTTAGATCATTTTAATCAATTGTATACGCAACTTCCTCTCAAATCCGGGACCTCGTGTTCACAGTGTTCACTAGATTAATTAATTGATCCTCCTTCTTTCCAAACCTCTGTTTTAATTCAGCTCCATATTGAATCTCTGATTCTAAACTTCAATTGAGTAATTGTAGAACACTTCCTTATCATCCGAGAACTTAATCACATTTCATTACATCGAGGATCAACTGATATTATTCAAATTTGAAAGAACCATGTTCAGTGGTTCTTTCCATGATCATAACCACTATCGCTCTAAATCCGGATTTAAAAATCTCCGTAACTTTACCAGTGGCGCCACTATCGAGCAATGTTCCAAGCCCTTACTGATACATGAACATTAAAAGAATCTAGGCCAAGGTGAGAGTAGAAACTCAATTAAAATAATACATCTTGCAGCAATAAAATACTGCTCGCTGCAATATATAAGTTTACGGTCAGATCTGTTTCTCATATGGCCATGTAGGACCAAACCCTGAGGTAGCTTAAAAGAAGCTTGCTATGGGAATATTGTTCCAACATCTGAACAGATGTTGTTAGACCAAACATCTTAATAAACTCACTTCATAATGGCGTCTAACAGGGGGGCAGGGACCAAAGACATAGAAGATTTTCTTAGAAACAAGGAAATCATATCTGAGGAAAACAGTTCAGCGATCAAATGTATTTCAATGGAAGTTACAACATTTAAAGAAGAGTATAATGACTCAAATGGACGTCATCGAAACTTTTTACAAGAACAAAGAAAAAAAAACGATCATCAGAAGGCCATAGAGGATCGAAAAACTAAATTAGATTCCATTGCGGAGAAGCAGAAATGATTTCAACTACAAGTAGATTGCACAGGAAATAAGTGGTAAGATTTTTGTCGATGTTGTAAGGGAAAGGGCGTGTCGTTGAAGGAAATTAGATTATTCAAGACAACTTGTGTATGACTCAACAAAAAATCAAATGATCAGCAGTAGACATAATTCACTTTGTTCAGAAAATGAAGATATTATTACTAAGAGAAAAATAAAATAATATCGTCATACTACCATTAAATGTTATAAGGGGAAGGATTTTGTCATGCAGATCCAATAGTTTGCTTTTCATTTTCGAAATATACATAATAAGTTATCAACAAAAACCATTGCTTTATATAAAATGCTACCTGCTTGTATATAAAGCAAATTAGCAAAATGTGATCATCTGAATTTTCAACAGCTTTGTAAGGAAGTAAGATGTTTGGAAGTGAAATATAAGAATATGGTTAAATGGAGCAAGGAAGGTAATAGCGAAAGAAATCAGAGATGTTATCTGAGCCAAGATACAGTATAAATAAACTCGAAGGATTGGTGAGGACCTTGTAACAGCCTAGTTGCTGTTAAATTTTTATTTTCTCCCCCTTTTATTTTCTTAGTCTCCGTTTTGTTTCCATTCTGTGTGTTCTCTTTGGTTGGTTTTAGACTCTTTGAGCGTGTTTTGTTTTGATTTCTGCTTTGGATTTTTAATCGTTATCCATCCACGTTTTCGTTAGTCACGCAGCAATGACTTGGATCTAACGCTTGTTTTTGATTGGACCCTAGTCAATGCTTCGTGACTTGTTTTTTGCTGATTGGTGTGAATCAGCCTTCTTCTCCGTTTGCTGGGAGAACTGCTCTCCCACTCCATGTTAGTTCAGTTCCAATTTTTATGACGAGACGAATGGACATCTGGGCTTTCCGTCATCTGTACTTCCTAAGCCCTGTCTACGAGAGGTAGATATAAACACCAATTTTAGTCTACATTCTGATAATATTTCGACTAATTTTGTTCGTTCAGGAAAATTATATTAAATCATAGTCAAGAAGATTAAAACCGATATAAGTGCTATCAGGACTTTTCGGTGACAATATTTCGGAATTTTCAACTCATAAAAATTTATATTTTGGTTTTGAGATTATTTATCAAAATATACAATATGTTCTAAATTTCAGTATGGGGCCGCTATTAACCGAATTCTTACGTTACAAATATCGGTTCGTTAGATTTCAATAATCATATGCCAATGTCTCGTCTCCAGTTTTCCAAATCTATTCGAATTTCCCGGTTAGCCATGTTTGACAGCTACCACATATTTTCATTACTTGATCAAATTAGCAACATGTCTGTTCGACTATTTTTGCGTACCGTTTTGATGCTAAAAGTAAATTTTATATTATTCGACATGATTCGATAATTTTGGTTTCAACTCCAGCCACTATTCTCCGATGAAAAAGACATATTTTATAATATTATTTTGTATTTTCAAGAATTATTCAGAACGTCTTTTGTATAAGGTAGTAATCATCTGTAATGACGTCACACAATTAATAGTGCTAAATTGATTCTTTCTTTACCATGTATTTTGGACTAAAACTTCTTTCGTGTAAGTAATACTGTAACAAAACTTTTCTGAATTATATAACAATGTTTCGGGAATAATTTGTGAAAATATCAACAAACTTTATTCATTATTATAGAAATTATGGACATTTGTATCCGTCAAACTAACTTTCCGTTCTGCTTAATTAATTCCATGTATACCAGCGATTCAAATTTGTTTGTTCTTACAACTCAACAGTAATTCTGTTCAGATTCTTATGAACTATCATATCAGAAAACGTGCAATATGTAAGTTAAGGGTAATAAATTGAAATTTTTATATTTCCTCGAACAATCTTGAGTTTATGTTCAGTGAACGTAGTATAGAAACCTCTCAGTTAACCAGGTACGATCTACGGCATTAGTTGATAATCCTCTTACAGTGTTTAGTAATATTTATAATGTGCAGTGTGGTTATTTAATGTTTGACTTGATATCTATTGAAAATTAGCTTCAAATCTTTACGTGAAGTTGACAGCAATTGATACAAATTATTTCTGTCTTTCGGTAAACCTATCGTATTGAGTGATATGATTTTAATTAGATTAGATCGGTTCATAAATCCGTAGACCAGTGGTAGGATTCTTTCGCCAGCTGAGAAGTGATGACTTGGAAAAGGAACTATATATTGAATTTTGGTTATTTCTGCGTTCACATATGAAGTGACTCCAGCATGTGATTTGTGTGAATATATATTATTTGCATTTGTGCGTTATGACACTACGTTTGGATTGAGTTGCGACCGTCATTCGTTTGTGTTCGTTCATCTTTATTTCAGGAATTGCGATTCCAGACTACAGGTGTGGGCCCTACTAAGGTAAAGGTAAGACATGGTCTTTTGCCACCCTGTAGACTTCGAAGTGAGTAAAGACACAGTATGAGTCACATATGAGTCGTTATGCGTATCATCGTTTGAGATAATTTCCCAAGTAAAGATTTGCGTTTTCTTTCTTAATCTGTCGCTAATCTGAACCAGCTGGTACTTCAGAGTATGAACTGACGATCTAATTAAACGATTGGAGGTGTCGCCTTACCGGTATTTCCTCCCTCGATCTATTTTTTTTTTTTACAGCGATCACAAGGATCTGGACTCCTCTTTCCCAGATTTCCTCTTTGACAGTTTTAAATCTGGAAGGCATTTCTGCGCCAGGTAAGTGAATAGAAAGATAAGATTGCTAAGACTTGCATACACTAGGGCAGCGTTTCTCAACCTTTTTCATCCTGCGACTCCCTTTCACCATCTCTTCTAGCTGGCGATCCCCTTCCAACAAGCATTCCACTCGGCGACCCAAAGTTATTTTATTTTTTTGTATTATTTGCTTTTCATGTGAAAACGTAAAACTTTATTTCCTGTATTTAAAATAAATATCTTAATTATATTATCCAAAGCTATTCAGCAAACTACATTATTCTTAGTAATTACTAAGAACAGCAAGCAAAATAAAATACATTTTGTGTTAAAAATTATTGTTTTTACGTACAAAACGCTAGTTCAACTTATTTTTGACCTTTCCTTGCGATCGCCTTGCACATATATCGCGACCCCCAGGTTAAGAAGCTTTGCCCTAGGGATATCTACTAATTTACATAGTTTTGTTTTGTTAGTAGGTAAAGTAGAAAATCTAAGCAAGGATTCCTTGGAATAGGGATTCTAAAGGCGGCATATAATAGAAATGAATTACTTCAATTGAACACGTTATGTAGTGAAAGATCGACAGAACTGACAGAATTGTGAAAGTTTGAGTATTGAAAAGGAGAATGTAAACAAGACTAACATAAATCCTATGGAAGTGGAAGAAGACTATAAAACCTTTAAACCTCAACAGAGTGTAAATGTGTCCAAGTTACTGAGAGTAATGGGGAGACGAAGAGGAAAAAGAAACACCAATTATGACAATCTGTGAGAAGAAATATACCGGAGAGCAAAAAATAGTTTTGAAGAAAGGAACCGTAAAAGGGTAAATAACCATTGTGAATAAACGTATAATCTGACCCGCAAACGAAACCTGGATTTCTCTAAATACGAACATATATTCAGATTACAAGATTGTTTGAGACAAAACTCGATGGATAAACAGGAAATACAAAATTCAATAAAAACAAAGAAAATTACAATCTATGACCAGCAAATAGAAGAATTTTATCAATTGGCTCTGGATAAGTTTAAGAAAGGAGATTATAGGAAGTCTAGAGAATTTTGTCTTGAAACACTCGTTATTATGGAAAGCCATAACTTAATTAAAAATGTATATGAATATGACGTCGATTTATTTCATGAAAGTATTGAAAAACTTTGTCCTTAGTGAGAAAGTAAAAGAAAAAAAGTACTGCGACTTATTTACTATACATCAAGGTATGGATGTGTGTGACAAAGTAAATATACATACTATTAGTACATGATTGTGATGTAAATGGAACTAATTACAAGCAAAATGTGATCTAGTTAATGAAATTTCAAAGTACATTAATTATATTAATTTGCAATATCAAATGAAAGAATAGTAACGACAATATTCATTTGAAATATAAACAATTAAGTGATTAAAGATCAAAGCTGATTAAATTATGGAATGTATTTACACCAGAAAGATAACGTGAATGTATTTGATATCATTAATTTATATAAAATATGAAATAAATAATTGAATTAATTACTTAATGAATATAATCTATGCAAGAAACGTTTGCCAACAGGTTAAAATTAATAATGAAAATAATTTTTCTATCACAAATGATTGATATTATGAAATATAGGAATAAGAATATATATGAAGCATTTGGATGATAATAAGACAGTGATTCCGCCAGACCCCCCTATAAGGGGGTGTTTACCTCCGAAATTGTCAACAAATCTCCCCTTCTAACTTTAAATTTTTTTGCTGTGAAAAATCAATAGAAACCGTACAAAACTTCACTTATAACCTCCCAATTTTGGAAAGGATGCTAGTTATTTTGTTTTTTGCTTGGTATAATTAGAGCCTACGGGAGGTTTTACATACATCATTTTACTTTAATCTTTATTTTCGTTAATATCTGTCAGATTCACTAGATTTATTTACCATAAACTATCATATTGTATACCTAAAAGCAATGGGGATAATTCACGAGCTGTTAGTGGATAGGGCAACTATTCTTTTTTGTCAGGTGATGGGAAATTTCCCGGAAAATGGGAAAATCCGTACCAAAGAAAGGTGAAAGAGAAAAAAATAAAAATCGGAGAACTTTGTTGCATCTTTTTGTCACATTATTTTTTAAAAAATCCATTAGTTTTTAAAGACAACTTAGAATCCGGGATTTTTTTCAGTATTTTGAGGGAAATATTGCGACGAAAACCTCACAACACTGCAACCATTGCTACCGGGTAACTTCTGTTGTCGCTCGCATTAGCGATTCATAAACTATACCCGTGACAACATAGATATGCATACACTAGCAAGCAAATGTTTCTTCTCATACTTCAACAGAAAGAGAATCACAAAATATATGGAATATAGTGTTTTATTATAACTAAATACGCTAGTAATGTCTAAAACAATACAAAGAAACAGTTTGGTGCCTTCGCTTGTGCAAAATTCATATTGCGTGATTATCCACCATATGACAACATAGCTTTCGAATTAAAAGAAAAATTGTTCATTGTTTCCGGTATTTCGTTCCACTTGTAACTCCCAGAATGCATAACGTTTGGTGTATGTGGCTCCTACTTGGATCTTTCTATCCTATTTATTGTAATACGTATTCATAATGTAATACGTACTCAACGGTTGTAGAATCCCGGCCAACACTATTGTAGTAACGAACGTCTCTGTGTACAGTCCCACTAAATGTGGTAATGGTACCTATATTGGTACTTATAGCCAGAAACCTAATTCTATTCACATTCAAACAAACATTTAATGTGACCACTGGATATAATAGAAATAAGAAAATACACATCGATACAACCAACGAAAAGTATCATGTAGGTATACGAGGATTCAAGAAAATTATCTGTAGCGAATCCCAAAGCATACGGTTGTTAAAGGCATCCTGGTTCTCCAAAACCTGTTAAATACTTGAAATTGAAATATGGAATGTCTAGATGTAATAAGAAGAATATAAGGGCACTCATTGGAAATCACACACACTATAATTCACTGTACATGTCAAATGAACAATGCGCTTTCATTGCTACATACGAAAGGAAACATATCTTGATTTATTTCATATGTGTGAATAAGTCGAATATGTTTCATAATATTTAGGCAATGCCGTACCAGGTGGCTACACAACAATATAACACGGAAATATCAATATCTTACTCTATAATTAACATAATCGTATGGAGATGGCGCACCTCTTATTTAACATAGATTCTATCAGGGACCCGATCAGTTCGGCGCCTCCGTTTCGGCCTTACCGGTTCGGCGCAGTAACGTTTCGGCGCCGCACGTTTCGGCGCCAGAGCTTTACCTAAGAATCACACCAGGGAAACTACTGTATTAAAGAGGTATTAAGAACTTGGTCCATAAGATGCGACAGATGTAGTGTTTTAAATAAAGGGAAAAATTGGTCGCCGAAAAAAAACGTTTGTTTTTATTCAATTTTTCGTGCTACTTAGGAAAAGAACGTTTTTTTTTTTACTTTTACGGGGTCTCTGACAATATTTTTTGATCAATGAAATAGTTAAAAGGTTAGTTGATGTTCAAAACATACATATAGAAACAAATACACAATGGGACCGCGTCTGACAAAGTTTTGAAGCAAAATGTGTTTTCTGGGTCTGAGACAAAGATGCCTAAGGGCCTGAAGGGAACAGAACGTTTCTCTCATGTACAAGGGTGCTAATGACATATATTGCATTCCTAATGTAAATTGCAAGTGTTTTGTACATTTTATAACATAAGATCATCCGATTGAATGCATTAGGTGTGTTAAGTAGTGGATATTGGAGATGAAAAGGCAAAAAAAAAAAAAAATCGTCAATAAAACCACAGTGTTTTTACTTCGTGGAAAAAACAATTTTTCCTTTTTTTTCAAAACTTCCGGTTTTTTCCCGGCCTTTAAAACACTATACAGAACAGATCCATGGGCTGCTTTCATGGAAGAGATGCAATGAGACGTTCATACTTCAGTAAGTAATTGAAAAATATAATATTTTTATTTAAATGATTTTAATTATGAAGTGTTTTTTTCGGCGGAAAATGAATTTATTTATTTATTTTCAACATAAACAGGCTGAGCTACAGAAGGGACGTAACTAGTGAGGAGCAGAGAAAAAGGAATCAGGAGAGCTACTCGTAATTTCGTAATGGCGCAATTTCGCAATTTATTATTTTATATTCAAAGAAAATAAGTTTCATATTTAATTACAATGCATTCTGCATACCTTTGGAACAATTTATATATACATATAAAACAGATAGGAACGTCATGTTAAACTGCAAGGTTCGAGGTCGAGGTTCAAGTCCGACTGCGAAGTCGAGGTTGAAGTCTAATCTCAGGTCGAGGTTAAACTACCATTTTAACTAATTTCTCTATTTATATTACGAATGGAACCTCCAAATCCTTAGCACCCTTGTACACGAGAGAAACATCCTGTTCTCTTGTGGCCCTTAGGCATATTTGGCTCAGACAGGATACTTTAATAATGCTCCAAAACTTTGTCAAATTCAGTCCCAATACTCTTTTTTGTCTAAATTTATATTCTGAACATGAACGAACTATCATTGTAACTAATTTGTCTATTTATATTACGAATGCAACCTCCATCTCATTAGCACCCTTGTACACGAGAGAAACTTCTTGTCCTCTTGTGGCCCTTAGGCATCTGTAGCTCAAACCGTGAAAACAAATAATGCTTCATAACTTTGTCAGAAGCAGTCCCAAAAAGTGACGTTATTGACGATTTTCTATTCATCTCGAATATTCACTACTTAGCACACCATATGTATTTCTTATTTAGGTTTAGCAAAAGTAGAGATTCTTACGGTAAAAATGTACACGAGAGAAACATCCTGTCCTCTTATGGCCCTTAGGCATCTTTAGCTCAAAGCATGAAAACTTAAATAATGCTTCATAACTGTCAAGAGCAGTCCCAAAAATAACTTTATTGACGATTTTTTTTCATCTCGAATATTCACTACTTACCCCATCTTATGCATTTCTTGTTTAGGTTTAGCAAAAGTAAAAGTTCTTACGTTAAAAATGTACAAAAAATTTATATTTAAATTAGAAAAGCAATATATCTTATTGGCGCCCTTGTACATAACAGACAAGTTCCAGCCACTTAAGTCATTTAGGCATCTTTGGCTCAGACCGTGCAACATAAATAATGCTTCAAAACCGTTAAAAACAGAGTACAAGAAATAATGTTTTAAGTACTTCATTGATCATCAATTGTCGTCAGAGGACAGTAAAAGTATAAAGTACATTACTATGTCATAAGGTATGTTAATAATTTCCGTTTTCCTCACTTTGGCGCCGAACTGAACTGGCGCCGAAACGGTAGCGCCAAAACGTAGCCTGCGCCAAAATGGTGGCGCCGAAACGGCGGCGCCAAAACGGAGGCGCCGAAACGTAGCGGACCCTTCTATCATGGATTCAAAATAACGACCTCTATAGTTCTTTCTTTGTAAGACAAGACAATGAAAGTTGAGTATCAATATATGTGATCAGATATCTATCAAACGTTTACAAAATAAGAATAATTCAACCTTGTACCCTGACTCCCTATTTAATAGTTGCAGCGATTATTTGTTACATCATTGTTAGAGCATGTGAGTCCTTGTATCTTTGTCACTTGGCAAAACAATGATGCTTTATTCGCGGGTACGAAAATATATGTGAATTGCACTGTTCTCGAATGTTTGTCTGTGTAGACGTAACTAATAGATACTATGCAGATGAATGTTATCCACTGTCGCTAGTAAACACTTATGACTTTTACACTAATCACGTTCCTTATAATTTTGAGAATTTTAGTGCGTCTTCGGAAAGGGAGTAAAAGAAATGAACAAAGATCCTCTCTCATGCAATATGGAAGATTCGGGTGGCTTCTTTGAGTGCACCTTAACATTACCTTACCTTACAACAGACACATTATCTTACTGGATGATTTCGACTATTTAGTTTACGGAAGGAATACATTTCACAGGTGTCTATAACACACAAATAAAACTTGTTCTTCTTATAACACACACACACACACACACAAACTAGACGAAATGAATACACCAAACCTAGACGGAAATAATACTGAAGCAAGAAGGTCCTCCAGTGTGGCATAAAAAAAATAAAAAAAAAATGCTTGGAACAAGTAAGTTAATAAGTTACTATTACAAGTTGAATATATTTCAGATTGGCATAAATCTTATAAATAGCAGATCGCAAATTTTCGCGCCCTTTGACATATTATATTCATTACCTTTTTTGTCAATTGTATATTACAATGTAATTGGCAACGTATTATAAATTATCATTCTAGGCCCTATAATTTTTTTTTATTTTCTTAGGCAAAGAATTACATCGAAAATCTCTGCGTTCTAGGTTAGTTACGTTAGGTAGGTTATATTGCATTTTTTTTTATTTCGTACATTGATAGATATTGTATAGAATGCGGAATTTTGTACATTTTGGTAACATTTTATTCAGATAATTTTTGCGACTATACTTAGCAAATTTATTTAAGTTTAATTCCACGTCGTATAAATGTAGGTGTACTTTACCCTTACAAACATTTTAGAAGATGATTAATAAATTATACATAATTCCCTTTGATTTAACAACCTTCACCAAAACGAAAGCTCTCTTCTATAATATTGGGATTCTACTTTCTTCGACGTTCGCCCTCTGGTGCTGCTCAGCAAGCCCTTAAGACAGTGATATGTCCAGTTGCAAGGAACAAATACATTAAGTTTGTTTTCTGTATAACGTAAATTTATCCCTAGAGTAACCATGTTTTAACATCAAGTGCTCAGAGACAATAATTTAATGTTTAATATCTAAATACATATAACTGCAAATTCTATTTGATTTTTTTAGCTGATTTTCATTATGATTGGAGACTCTTATGCGCCAGTGTATATTTTAATACTGATTACTTGTTTCATTGTGATGTTGATGGTGACGATGTGCAATACAAGAGTAGGAAGACAAATACGAGTTAAGTTGTCAGCCATTGGGTGTATATGCAAAACCATAACTGAAATTCAAATTTTATAGTATGTGAACATTGTGTTCATAGTTTAACAAGGATAACTTGTTTGTAGATTTTATTTCTTTTAAACGAGTTAGGATAATTTTTATGTTATTAGTGAAATTCAAAATCACGTAAATTTTGCGTGAGAAGGGAATGCAGATGAAATTCATCATATAAAGAAAACAAGCAAAGGCACAGAGGAACAGTATGAGAAGAGAGGGAGGAACAGAGAGGAAGGAACAGAGAGAGGGGAAAAGGAATTATATACTAGTGTTTCGTTGGAAACGTGTCTGGTACAGAGAACAAACTAAGCCAATTTAAAACAATTTCCGTCAGGCAAATGTAGGCTGTAGCTATTTGACCGCGCTACAGTGTATGTGAAGTTAGA
Source organism: Lepisma saccharinum (assembly GCA_022664845.1). NCBI lineage: Eukaryota > Metazoa > Arthropoda > Insecta > Zygentoma > Lepismatidae > Lepisma > Lepisma saccharinum. The sequence goes on from JAGDQP010002476.1 coordinate 47,045, forward strand.
GGTTCTGTGACCACGCATGTCCACAGACACAAATTGCCTTTAACTTTCTCTTTCCCTCACACACCCTTGCTCTCTATGCCCTTTCTTCCCCATCTCTTCTGTTGAACTATCCACGATCCGTCCAGTGCTACGCAGAGTGGTTATTCACAAATTGCCAGCTATCTCTTGTTTCTCTCTCTCTCTTTTCCCGTGCAACTGCTATCACCTTCTCTGATAGATGAAGTGCAATGGAATTAACTTGACGATGAATAGCTTCATATTATCAACGTAGGATAGAATAAATTTTGCAGAAAATGGTCTTCCCGTAATAATTAATATGAAAAATGTCAGAAAATTATTTTCTCTTTTATTTTTATTTTGTACTCAAAGAATTAAACAACAAGGGAAATGATTCTCGGCGAGGTCATAACTTTTTTTTTAACTTTTTAATATAAAATATAACTGTCTATTTCTTTTTCCTAAAATATGTACGCATTTTGAAATTTTACAAAGTTCATTGCCATTAGTTAGGTTAAAAGAGCCAGGTTAGTTTTTCTTTATTATACGCAATCTAGTCGCTCGCTGCTAGTTCACCGCAACACCAAGTGGTGGATTTGCAAGTCGAAACTGATGACGATTTCCAGTCTATATTTCTTACACTGATTGAGTCTTCAATAGCTTCACCTAGGTTATGGGGGCTGACAGACTGAATCTGTTTTCATCAAACTTCGATATTGTCGTTAAAGGATGATTGGTGGAAGGCCAATTGAGGACATTGCCGGAAGACAGGAACATAGATCTATGTGCCTTTTCTACGGCAATCGCTTTAAACGATCTGCCGTGTCCTTTTCTACATGCCTTGCAAATTGCAAGTCAATATCTCTATTCGTTATCTTGGAAGAAAGAATATGGAAAATATTTTAAAAAGTTTCCTCAAATGAAAAACTATCGTCTTGATTTCGGACCCTGTTCGCCGACAAAACCTCAACTCGTCAATGATCAGGTTTTGTTCATAGTTCAGCAATGGGTTTGATGTAGAACTTCTTCACACGTTTTCCATCAGAGGTCAATAATTTACACAGTGCGACAGAAACATTGATCTACTCAGATCACAAATAAAAAGAAGTTAATTAACCCGTCACCGGGAATAAGACATTCTTTTCGAATGAAAGTGAATGGGAGAAATTAGTGCCATAGTTTCAACAGTGTTGAAAATGGTTTTGAGCGGCCATATTGAATCCAAGATGCTGACTTTTTCAAAATGTAATATTTTCCTAAAATACTCTTGATAATACACTTTTATACCAAATTTCTTAGCTTTAGCTCAAACGGTGTTGAAAATCAATGTTAGGGGTACGCCATTTTGGATCCAAGATGGCCTCTTTGGAGACATTTTGTAATATTCTCATAACTTACTGGTAATGGTGCACTGTCGTACCAAATTTAGTTTTTCTATCTCCAGCCGTTTAGGCTGTGTATTCTATGAACAATTCATTCACATAGCATTCGCCAGACTAACACACGTTCAGTGGTGAGGAAGAGGGTAGTCGGTGACGCGTCCGACCACAGGGCACTTGCCAGTCCTCCAACGTCTAGCTTTTGTGCGTATCGCGCCATTGCTTCGCCTTTGAGCATTCTTGTCTGTTGTTAGGGGCTTGGAAATAGCAACACGCCCTTTGCTATCCATTTATAAAGCCTCACGCCCTTCGATATCCAGCCTAATTGTTTTGGATGACACTGGGATATTTTTAGGTGCATATTAAGCTCTGTAGTCAATTTCTCGGTCGTTGTTTTCTTCTGCGACGTCATAATCCGCTTCAAGGCCTGACAGTCCTATCCTGCAGCTCGCCTGTCGACCACTATTGTGCTTTGCTGACCATGTTTTATCCTGCACTGTGTATGTAGTCATGATTTTCGAGACCATGCCTTGTGTTACACCGCGTAAAGTTACTGTTTTACACAGGTGCTCCAGCAAGACGTGCACCCACAATTAGAACTCTTTGAAACTCCGTCTAGTAGGACATACTGGTCAATCACTACACCTGCATAACGTTAAAAATCACACTGCCTCACTCTAATATTAGTGCACAATCCTACCTGCAACAAAGAAGAGACGCTTGATCTACACAGTCCTCAGTGTTACTAAACAGTTACGATATGTCCATTTTTGACAAGGATTTCCATTACTTTGTCCACCTTTCCATTCAAATCTCCAAAAGCCATTTCATATAATGCTTCTTAATCGCTCAACAATCTTTGTAGCTCATTGTAAAATGTTTCTTCTCATTATAGTAGTTTCACGGCGGGTCGCGGAACGGTCATTTATTGAGCCCGCGTTTCAACATTGAGTGCGTATCGTAATGCAGGATAGCCTTTCGTTCAAAACCTCTATGTTCTGAACTGCCAGCAGCGTATTGTTATTAATGGGAATCCTGTTCCAAAAGACCTATTTCTCCCTCAGTATGACCTATTTGCCTTATCGAATAATGTACTGACCCTCCACTGGACTTCTTTAATTGCTTGTAATTCCGTCCAGCACTTATGTTTCGCGCACCTCCGCCGAAAGAGGACCCCTTGGGTGTAAAATTAGTATGTTCCACTTTCTTCTTCTAATGTCTTTCTAAATACTATTCTTGAAGCCCTCCGAAACAATTCCCGCCCTGAGAACTGAATAGTGGACTAAGTTACCTTAGGAATTCTTTACTCCAGGAGAATCCATACAACTAACGTTTTTACCTGTTCATAACATAGTCTAGAGCTCTAGAGCTCTCAGCTGTATGTTCTCGAAGTAAAACGAAACATCCAAGATGTCGTCTTCTGTTCATCTCTAAGCTTGTCGGTGCCGTTCATCTTCAGCCTTAGAGCAGCGATGGTGAAGTTGTTTACCTTCATCGTAATGTTTTTGTAAGGATTATGTCCCCTAAGCTTTGTATAAAGGTAAGCAAGACAGTTCTGTCTCTTTTTCACCTACCACCTTCGAACATCGATATGTCACCTAAAACGTACCTGGAAGATCAAACATAGTCCCCATCAGCATCGACAATCTTCTGCCAACGTTCTGGAAGGTCATGGATTCCATCGCGGTAGAACGTGGTGGGCCGTGAAGCGAAGAAGGTATCAAGTGCATTTTGCACCTCTACTAGGGATTTGAACTGGCGTCCTCTAAGATGATTGTCCAAGGAATGGGACAGGTGAAAATCGGACGGTGCAATATTCGGGGAATATGGCGGATGCAATAGTATTTCCCATCCAAGGCGTAGAATGGTGTCCCGGGTCATCCTAGCCACGTGGGGCTTAGCGTTGTCCTGTAACAGGAGGACCCCTTTGCGATTCAGAAGTGCTGGCTCCAGAGTTTTGAGTTTTTCTTGAACACGGCTCAACTGCTGACAGTACAGAGTTGCATTAATGCTCTGACCAGCTGGTAGCAGTTCCCGATGCACGATGCCGCGAGCAGTCCACCAAACACACAGGAGGACCCTACTCTGGTACAGTGCTGGTTTCGGCTGTTTTGGAACAGGTTCATGGGATGCTAACCAATGATGACGGCGCCGTGGAGCTTCGTACAGGAACCACTTCTCATCACATGTCAACACCTTGTCCAGAAATGGCTCCTTCCTCAGACGAGACAGCAAAGAAACACAGGTGTCTGCACGCGTTGTCTTCTGACCCGGAGTCAAATCATGTGGGACCCATCGACCCAACTTGTAGTGCTTCCCAAGTTGATGGAGGTGCTGCGAATGGTTTCTCCACTCACACTGAATTGTAGTCCCAGTTCCTCACATGTCTGGCCACTGTTCGCCTCAATTGCTGCCTGAAGATATTCATTTGGTACTTGTGCTGGTCTTCCTGCATGTGGCGCGCCTTCGAGTGTTTCGTCACGGTCCTTAAACTTGGTAAACCACTGATGCACTGTCCGCGTAGTCACGACACCCTCACGAAAGGCCTGGCATATCTTCCGCCCCGTTGCAGCTGCGTTTGACCCCAGTTTGAGCTCGTACAGCATACACACCCTTATGACGCTCTGTGGAGGTCTCATGTTCACTCTGTCCTTCCGCACGTTCACGGTGTAACTGAACTGACACAACCAGGTAGTATGTTGGCTATACCCACACTAACAGCTGACCTTCGCCTGATCTCCATTCGCATTCAACTCACGGTGTGAGGGCCAATTGAACACAGACCTCCACAAAAAGCGACGAAACTTTCTTGGTTCCCTTTAGATCCATTTACTAACTTCAAGGCAGCAGCACAGGTATTTTTGAATATTTCTGGTAGTCACATATCTGGCCGGCATTCCCTTATTCACAACCTGGTGAGAAAAAGTAATTCTAACCCGGGAGTATATTACTGTACAGATTTCTTCCACTCGACGCTCTCAGTTGGCGAACCTAGATAAATTTGTAAGTTATTTCTAGTGGTATCGGAAGCGTTTATACGAGGTTAGATTACAAACTGGAGGAGGGGAACAAGAATCAGCCGTGACTATTTTCGAAAAGTATCAACTGGTATACTCCTTACTGAGTCAGTGAGCAACACCTCCATTCATTAAAAAAAACGTCTCCATGGCAACCTCGTAGTTTATTTACACTTAGTATTCTACAATTAACTTGTGATTATTACACTTTTCCAAAGACGGTTATTGGGCATGAAATAACAGAAAAGGAATACCTTTTCGACGCTTTACATGTTCTACTTTATGCTGTGGTAACTCATGAAAGGATAGAAGACCTATCAGTTAAACAATTATGTGCTATGCACCAAGGTCATATGGCATCTCTCCAGAACTTTGTCATATTGTTTGTAAATAACAACGGTTAACTGGATTCGGAAATGGAGAAATATATCATGTATAGCAAAATCTGTCGGCCAAATTTGGTATTATGTACTAGATCAAATTTACTCAACACCCTAAATACTATGAATAGGGAATTGACAATAATCCCAATGTATGTAGTGTGATACTATAGACATTCTTTGCCATAGAATTCCATATTACCTACATAGTAAACTGATATGCAATTGTTATACAAACGTTACTACCCGTATTATAATATGTAATACTAGGAGCATCACGTACAAGTCTGATATTATTAGCTGAATTCTGTTACTACCTACAATCAGACGTAGAATTATTGCATGGTGAGAAGACAATAATTTCGATTGCATGCTATTATTGTGAACTCAGAAACTAATTGCTTACATTCAAGCGTTAAATTCCCAACTGTATTCATCCATTATAACATTCCGATATAACTCAGTACAACAATATAAAGTATATTGTTCTTTTGCAAGTTATTTTTGGAGAAAATATACTGTTTGTTATCTATATGAGTAAGTGAAAACAATGTAATAATTGATAAAGAAATTATTGAAGCTTATATATAGTAAGTAGTTATTATTATCAGCTTTTTCGGAGCAATTCCCTCTCGTCGAAGAAGTTCTGTTATCAACAACAATGGCAGCTGCTTATTTGTTGCAATTTGTTTCTCTCCAAATTTATCTTTGATTCTCATATTTTCTAAGCTGGTATGAATTCTCATATTCATTAGAATATAACAGAATGATTAGCAGATACTAAGTTAAATGTTGATACGTTTTTAAAATATAACTAGCTGATTGTCTCGTTCGTTGGTGCGGAGTGAATAAAATATATTAATCGCACCCCATCCGTTGAACTTGGACTTAAAGGGCATCGGGAGTGTTACTATTCATCTCAGCGACCCTGAAAACTATGGGTTCAACACTATAATATAAGTCGTTTTTTAATATTTTGATATTTCACTCCCACGCCTCCCTAGGTGTTTTAGGGGTGCGTTACATATTATTGCCGTTAGTAATGAATTGATAGTCATGCCAAATTTGATCACTTTGAGGTAGTCAACCCGTCAAACAACATTGTAGTGCGGGTTACCGCGTGCTTTGTTTTAATTTTTCCATTATTATTATCATCGTATTTGGAATTAAATGGACAATTAGATGGTTGATTATCTCTTAAAATAATAACTTTAGAATCAAAGTGATATGATAACTTCCCAGTTCGGTCAAGTGTCTGATCATGTGCGAAAAGTATTCCAATTGGTCAATCACTTTTTGCGTGATGCTTACAATTTTAAAATTTTCAATTTTTTCTTCAATTTTTTATATAGAATCTCACATTGCTTCGCTGCCCTTAGACCCCGTGGGGGCTGCGCCCCCAACTTCAGTAGTTTTGGGGGTCTGCGCACCCTTTATCTTGACCAGAATCTCTATGTTGGACTGCACCGCCATGGTTTCCATCTGAACTCTCCCACGGGGGGAGGGGGGGCTTCGCTCCCAAAGGGGAGGTTTGCCCCATTTATTGTAACCTATTATTGGTCATACAGCTTCATAGAAAATTTCGTTTCACCAGCTGCAATGGTTTGCAAATTGGGTTTTTGGGCGGCCATTTTGAATTCAAGAAGGCTACGTTTTCAACATTTTGTAATATTTTTCTAAACTACTCTTGGTCATACACCTTCATACCAAATTTCGCATCTCTAGCTCAAACGGTGTGGAAAATGGTCTTCTGAGGTTCGCCATTTTGGATTCAAGATTTCAACTTTTTCAAAATTTTGTAATATCTGTGTAACCTACTAGTGATGTTGTACCTCCATATAAAATTTCACCTCGATAGCCCCAGCCGTTTAGGCTCTGTATTCTATACAATAGGTTTGGCGGCCATTTTGATCCAAGATGGAGACTTTTTCAAAATGTCGGATTTTTTCCTTTACCTACTCTTGGCCATTCACCTTTATACCAAATTTGGTGTTTCTAGCTCCGGTAGTTTGCCCTGGGAATTTTGATGATCAGTAAATATTACAAAATGTACGTAATTCTGTTTCTTCACTCAGTAAATGTGTCTCAGAGAGAGAGATGGTACTTTTCTACAGCAATCAATATCGGTTTAAGTACTACTAAACCATTAACAACGAAATAAACAATGTCACCCATCCAGTCAATACCACTTCACACTACTGAACACTTCTCCTTATCTGTGCAGATGAATCATACAGGAGTCCACAAAATTTCAAGTCGTCCTTAGAGATACAAACCTACGTTTGAGAGTTTGATTTTAACATACACCTTCTTGAATATATACGTATATCTGTCCCATTTTAACCCAGAATACCGTACAAAGGGTATAATTATTGTATTGCCGGACACTCGACCGTAAAAAAAGAGAAACGGAAATACAGTAAAAGGTGTTTTAGAATTAAAATACTTTTGTAAAATGTGTATTAACTAAGACATAAATATATAAATATTGCTGTAGGATGCTGTAAATATAGAAAATGAAGACTAGCACATTCGTAGATCGTTAGAACTTAAAAATGAAATATGACGGCTTCCGTTTTCATGTTGACAAATACTTACACATGGATATTGATGATTCTAGAGTGCATAAGAAGAGGAAAGGGGAGAAAACTAGTTTCCATCACTAACAAACTCTCTTTCTGTGAAACACACACACACGCACA
>JAGDQP010002476.1:59519-82014 GCA_022664845.1 Lepisma saccharinum
GTATAGTTAAGAAAAGCCATGACGAAAGTTATGATATCACTAAATTGACCTCATTTCTAATTCAGTGACCAAAAACTAAAAGCTAAAGCTGGGTAAGATTAGTTAATTTATTTTACATTAAGCTAGGTAAGATAAGGTTAATTTAGTTTGGGTAAGATTAAATTACTTTACTTAGGATTAAATTAGGTAAGGTAAAGTTAAATTAGGCCGGGTAATATTACGTTAGTATTGCCTACTTTGGTTTAAGTTCCACAAAGTAAGGTTCATTTGTTTTGGATTAAATTAGGTATGTATAGGTTAAGTTATATTGTAAAAAAAAATGTTTCGAGATGTTTGTTGTGTTTATTTTGCTTAAGCTAACGAAGCGATCGTCAAGCTCGATTTAAATAAAAACACAACGAATATACCGAAAGAGTTTTATTAATGATATGTCAAATATAGTCCTGCGTTGAGGAAGTCTTAAAATACGTATCCATTAAGTTAGTTTAAATTGCCTCTTTGTAAATTGGTTTTGTTTCAGTACAGTTACAGTTCCAAAAAGACCGCAAACGTTTTGAAGAAAACCCTTTTTAAATAATTTTATGTACCTCTATGTCTGACGAGCTTGAAGAAGATATTCAATTTAAAGTTTCAAATTTGTCTGAATTTATTGAAGTTCCTTAATGAAGAACTGTAGAATTAGAGAGTAGACTTTTTGATATTAACACGAGTAATTTATATAAATTTCATGGGGCTATGACCAAAAAGAAAGGCAAGAACAATGATTAATGAACTGAATGAGATTATCATATTGTCATCGTCCTACTTGGAGAAGGGTGGAAAATAAGAAGTTGAATATTTTTTTTCCTTAGATAATCTTTAAATTGCGTGACCTCCATCCGCAACTTGTCTTCCAAGTGGTGGGTAGATGACAGTCGTGATATATTTTGCGTTGAAGAGTTTTCTTTGGTAGCTATGTCAATATGATTATACAGATGAACACAATCGTTTGCGAGAAAAAAATATGTTGTAACACAGAAATAACTAAAACTATGTCAATATGTACAGATAGCTTTTAATTTACTCTGTGACTTTAAATATTTGCTTATACATATAGGAAGAAACTTAATTTAAGAACTGGCAAGATGGCGACTTAAGGGAAGAAAGTGGCTGAATTTATTAACGTTAAAACTACAAAATTTCAAAGGACTTTCGGACTGAATCACAAGAAATGTGCATAGGGTAGATATAATTCGTAGTGCTACAATGTTCCATCTAATAGTTTTTTTTATACAAAATTCAAAATTGGCAGTGATAATTACATTAAAACGTGACTGTGACTAGACTATATAGAGTGGCTGACGGCATATGGCGGACTGTAACCATAGCAACCAATCAATAACTGACTTTAAAATGTCAAATAATATAGATGATAGACTGTAGAACTTTCTAATATATATAATTTAATTATTAAATGTCAATAAAAAAAAGAATTCGCAGTTGGCATTAACATTGAGAGTCGAGCCCAATTATTATTTGACTGTATTTCAAAAATATGAATAGGATTTATTCATATTTTTGGGCAGCTAATTGGCAAAAAGAGGGTCACAGTTTTATTTACATTACAACGAATTGATATCATATTTCTTTTCCTCTTTTTGTGATATTCAGCAAAGAAAGATGTCATTCTTTTAACAAAAAGTGTATTCAGCACAAGCGTTTAAGTTCGCAATAAGTTGAGAGGACTAGCAAGCAGAAAATCTGTGTTTGCTTCCAAGTCAATTCCAGCCCGCAAATTTTCTGCGTATGTTTCATAAATTGTTTCAAAATATGATACCCTATTTAAATGAGGATTATCATAAATTTTCATATGCAGGGTATCTCGTAAAATAGTTATTAGAAATTCTATTAAGTAGTACAAAGTGATTAAGTTACGTTTGAACACCATGTACTTTAGTTTCGGAATACAGTACTGCAAACTTTGGAAGAAACAAGATGGAATAATTTGCCGTCAGTCCATGATATGAAGAATGGAAAACCTGCATTCGTGTCGTAATATGATTTAGCATGCTGCAAGTAGTATCGTCTAGTAGCACTCTGGTCATACAATAATGCTTAACGACTAAAACAGTGTTGTCAGGATATAATATTATCTTCAGGCTATTACATCATTAACACAGACGAGTATCACATACCCTTTTCTCTCACAATAATACGTTTACGGCACTAACATCAGAAATGTATTTCTCGTGAGATTCCAGCCCAGAACGACATGTTACACGACCCCCTTCCCGTTTAAGAAAATCAATCGAGATTCAATATGGCGGACGTCAAGATGGCGGTCATGATAAACATACAATCCAACAGACAGCGCCTTCCACCCAGTATCACACACTTTGACATTCTAAACATGATAAAAAAAAAATATAAGTTATTTCTGACCCATCAGTATGTTTCCTTGTGAGCGCATAGGAAAGGAAAGGAAAGATTTCACAATTTTGTCATTCCTATCACATTTTGTACTATGAGAATTATTTGTGTTATTCTGTAACTAGGATTTGTAGTTTTAGAAAACTGTTTTCCTTTCTTGAAAGAAGAATGCATTTCAGTTGATAAAGATCTTAGAACACAAACAGTCTGTAGTTACAAGTTGTTTGTAATATTTCTCTCTATAAGGCGTTTTTAATTAATACTACATAAAGAGTTTCAGTGAGTATAGTGCCACCTGGAATTTCATTTATAAACTTCAAGTCAGAAAAGAGGCTTTAGGATTTAAACATGGAATTGTGTATACAAGAATTGAAATATACCGTATATTTCCACACACTTTATATTTTAAAATTGAAATTTAAAGATATTGTACAAGCATGAGAATGAAACTTTACATTTTCCAATTCAGGACCTGGTCACGTTTTCGAGTTTATTTTTTTTTATATTTTAGAAATATTTATTTAAGAACTGAAAACAAAACTTTTAACTAAAACCTGACCTTTCGGTTGGGTTAGAAGAGACCTAGTAAGTACGTTCAATTATATATTTTTTCTTTTTTGTGTTTCTGCAAGTCAGGGATTCTGCCAGAAATTTCAGTTTGAGGGTTGTAAAGCCAATGTTAGTAGGTGTAAGTAGACTTTTGTAAGGATTTTCTATCGATTTTTTAACAGTAAGATTTTAAAGTTGGGTTTGTGGCACTTTTGCAGTTTAGCGGGACAGACTTGAGAAGCCGGTACGATTTTGTACCTTAGATCCTTCTTCTAAAAGGAATGCAATTGTTGGCAGTGCAAGTACGATGGGCAAAGTTGTAACCCGGATTAATGGTTTTAAAAACTATCATATGAACACAGTTATAGTTTTTGACTTCTATAAATTAAGAGGCGCACATTTTCCATAATAATATTTTATTTCCATTATCTAAAATGTCTAGAGCTACACACTTTTTTAAATACCAATTCTCCTTCCTTTCGTAAGAAAAATGATAAGAAAGAGCGGTAAGCAAAATAAGAATGAGCCTAACAGTTCATCCAAAGACCGTAAAGCAGGTCTTCTACACCAAATCTTCAAGGAACCAAGTCAAAAGAAGAGTACAAATCAGTGCCTTCAAAAGGGAAAGCTGTACCAAAGAGGCTATTTCCAATGGGAGAACAAGCATCCAACAAAGAATCTGAGTCAGTATTAGAAGATGAATCTACATCCAACACCGAGACGAGTGCTTGTTCATCAAACTCATCTCTCGTAGCTGAAGAAGACTTACCTTCTACTCCTCAAAACAAAATTCTCCTACAAACCTTTCTACCTTGAAACCTACTGGTACAAATATTTCTCTGCAAAAGATATTAAGCACTAACAATAATAAAGATAATCCTAACCAAACAAGTCAAACAGGAAGCCCCATACTACCTCCCAAAGAAAAACTTAACAGTCAGGATCAAAATAGTAAATGCAATGATGAGGTTTCTGGAATAGGGGACTCGCAGGGAAATTAACAAACTAAGAAATAGACAATAATCGAAAATTTGTTGTAATCATAAACAATTTGCAAAATGACTTTAAAAACCCAATTATTTTACCCAAAAAATGAATAGTCGCTTACTAAATATAGATTTGGTAGCCTATTCAACTCAAAGACTTAACGGAATAAAAATATATTTCAAATTTCAAACGAGTAAATATAGGTTTGTCAATGCCTTCCAAGGAAAAGATTTTGACCCAAAAGCAAAATTCTATATCTACGATGAAAAGCGAAAAGAAACTATCAAAGGCTCTTCCCAAACTACTTTTACATGTGATATCATTTAATTAGTACCTCATGGATGAACTTAAGAATAATCTATTAGATGATGACGTTTCAATTACTAATGTCACTAGAATTCAAAATGATAACTGCTCTCTTCCACTTGTGAGAGTGTTTACATAGGACCCCAACCTGGGTAGTAGACTAATTAAAAAACGGAATAACAATTGGTTACATCAGATACAGGGTAGAAGAGTCTAAGACTTCTGGCAGATCTTAACCATGCAAAACATGTTTACAATACCATATTGAAAAAAACATGCAACAAAACACAAACTTGCTTTAAATGCGGCAATTCTCACCTAGGTATTACACGTCAAGTCCAAATTAACAAAAAATAATGTGCATCCTGTAAAAAGATATACATAGAACTGGTTCTTCTACATGTCCACTAAGATCCAAGCAAGGTAGTCCTATTTCTTTGGAGAAAGTTTTCATATCAGCTAACATAAACCACCAACAAACTTTGCAGGTCTTTATAAAACCAATAAACCAAATATGATAATGCTGAGAAAACAGACCAGAACAATACTTCCATCTCAACAATAGAACAAAATTTAATGAAAGTAATAAATGAACAAACAAATATTACTTTGAAATGGGTGTCCACTGTTTTGGCCATGTCCCTGCCTCACAATACTTTCCCCAAACTAAGCAATGCAATTAAAATAGTCTCTGAGGAATTACTAGAATGTAGACTCAACATTCTTAAATCTACTGATGGTCATATTTTCGTTGTGAATGAGGAGTTTATTAAAAAAATAACAACAACAAACTTCATACAAATCTGAACTCGGAAAATATTGATGATGAATACTGAATACTTTCGTTCAGTCAAAACTGCCTCCATTAAATCTCTTAAATTGCTATTGATTAACATTAAGGTATTTGCAATAAATTACAGGAAACAATTCAACTTGCTAAAGATGAAAAGGTCCATACAATTATAATAAATGAAACTAAACAGAAACATTCCATCTACTTAAATGCTTCTGGATAAAAGTATATCGAAAGGATAGAAAAGGAGCTTCAAGGGGTACGGCCATTCTGGTGGAAGATTCTTATCAATTCTCAAGAGATAGATTTGCCTGATGGATTGCGGGATACTAATTTTTCTCCATTAAGCATCTTTATAACAACTAAAACTGCAACCTTGTTAATTGCATCTTTGTATTCTCACCCAAGATATACAACTCAGTTTTTCACTTTTTAAACACCTTGAAAAATTAAGAAATTTGATAAATCTGGCTGACATAAATAGTCAATACAGTATGCTATGGAACAGATCCTCTGATGGCAATTGTAAAGCCCTTTTCAATTACCTTCTCAATTCTCATTAATCAATCTTCAGGTTGGACCAACTCGTATTGCCATTGCAATAGAAACCGCTCCAGACAAAATACTACTATCGCCTCCTGTGATGAATAAACTCTCAAATTTTAAAGTAAACAAGTCTTTCATCTGATCACAGTGAAATTTTCTTAACATTTAACATTCAGATTGATATAAACAATCTCACAGCTGCTTAAAAAAAATTACAAAAAAGCAGACTGGGAATCAAACAATCATTAATAAAGTCATCAACTAGCATCACTTCTCCTTTGAAACAGCTGCAGATATTGAGAAATCCAATCAAAACATAGTCAATTTATTGAAACAGGCTGCCAAGGAATCACTGCCTACGAGCAAGTACATTCCAGATACTGAACAACTTCCAGTCAACATTATTATCTTAATAAGACTTAAAAGGGCTCTTACAAGATAACGAAACAATCTTCTAACAACTCACATAAATAAACTTCACAAAGTAATCAAAACTGAAGTTAGCAAGTTCAGAGAACAACTTAAAGAATTTATTTCCAACCTTTCCGAATCACATAGACTCAACCCTCAGTCTTTCTGGAAGATGATTAATAGAAGACGAAATAGGAAATCTAAGCACAAATCCTTTCCACATAAAATAGATAATATAGAAATCACCTCAAAAGACATCCTGCTCGATATTTTTTTATCGAAAATTATAATAACAACTATAGTGAGCATGCTTTCGGCAATGTTAATGATATTCAAACAGAAGTAATAAAAACTTCCAATTTAATTTGACAAATTAATTCACATAATGAAGACGTCACTTCGTTAGACAGAAATGATGACCATCTAGACACTACAGCTGATGAAATTCTTCTTGTTCTAAAGAAGAAGAAAAATACTGCACCCAGACCTGATGATATTCCGTACTTACAACTATTAAAATCTCCTAAATCCTTACTGCGCATTCTGGGTGTACTCTACAATTCAACCCTCAAGACTGGTTTTGTTCCCATTCACTATACTAAGAAGCATTCACCATACTAATTCCTAAACCTAACAAAATATCTTCAAACTCCTCAGATAATTATCGCCCTATAACCTTGACAAACAAAATTCCAAGAGTCTGCGAAACAATTTAGCCCATAGACTATCTAAATATTTAGAAGAAACTGACCAACTCTCTCGAAATCAAGCAGGATTCAGAAGCGGAATTACTACCATCGATCAATTACTTAGGATAGTTACACGTATACAATGTGCATTAAACAGAAGAAACAGAGTTGGTGCCATATTCGTGGACATGACCAGTTCTTTTGATACCATCTGAAATGATGGCCTTCTATTCAAATTACACAGACTTCAATTACCCACCACATATGTCAGATGGATAGATAACATTTTGAAAGACAGGACCACCCAAATGAAGATAAATAGGGCCATCCACATTAAAAGAGGAGTACCACAAGGAGATGCCATAAGTCCCATTCTTTTCTTAACTTATGTCAATGACACACCAGTTTCTATAGATAACTGTACAAAATTCGGTCTATTTGAAGACGATACTGCATACTGGTCCACTGGTAAATCCGCTAAAGATGTAATCAGTAATCTAAAAATAATCACAGAAGAATTTGTCCAATGGTGTAATACCTGGCTTCTTTCTTTAAATGGGAACAAGACTCAACTTATACTCTTCTATTCGTCAGGACGTGATTCTGTTCGGGACAAAAGTAAATACTTGACCATAAATAATATTACGATTAAACCTGCAAAATTCATTAAATATTTGGGATTTTTTTTTTTTTTGATGAAAGGATGACATTCAAAATACACATTCTCAACATATACAAGAAAGGTCTGCATCACATTCTTCAATAAGATCAATCTTCTGCAAAGACAATTTTTCTGTAAAAATAAAAATGTGTATATACAAAGCAATAAATCAGAGCTATTATTTCGTATGGACACCAACTATATAATTCTGAAGCAAATACTCTTGAAAGTTGAAAGACATTCCATTAGTTTTGCTCTCAGGCTTTGGAACGACAACATTGAGACTCTGTACAAGATATCAGGTCTAACACAATTTAACGATATTCTAAAAAAAAGGGAAAATAAATATTTCTCTAAAGCACAGCATAAGAAAATTCTAACTCATCACATTGACATAAACAAGTTTAGCTTTGCAAGATTTCACCAAATCACATGTCAAGAATTTCTGCGTTGTATAGATACTTAACTTACAAATATTAAAAACAGTAAAAGAACATACAACAAATAGGACGAACTTGAGTCCCTCTCTGATGATGCGAGGCGGGCGGTTGCAATACACAGCAATGAATCTTCTCATTAACTGTTATTCCAAACTATGCCTCCAATACCTACCTACCTTCTTACCCTTTATTACTATGTACGCCATTGATAAAAACAGGCAATTTTACCGAGGACGAAAGTAGCTAGGGTTAGTTAGAAGTCCATCCCTCGTTTTCTATTAAGCTAGGGGAAAATGTATATTATTTGTTCATTCGCATAAATACGTGTGTACGATTGTTCCCCATAACAGTTAGATGACAGCCAATTACCATTTCTAACTTTAAACAAAATAATTAGCATATAATAATAATAATAAAATAATTAATCACACAATTGAACAGGTTTACAACTTACCTTGTCAATAAACGAGAACGGAGAATTTTTAACTGAATATATATCGAAATAAATTACTATATGCATATAAGATGAATATGACAATATTACTTGTATAAATTTAATTTATTTAAGACCTTTTAGATTCATTTGGCTC
This sequence comes from Lepisma saccharinum, assembly GCA_022664845.1. Classification (NCBI taxonomy): domain Eukaryota; kingdom Metazoa; phylum Arthropoda; class Insecta; order Zygentoma; family Lepismatidae; genus Lepisma; species Lepisma saccharinum. The sequence goes on from JAGDQP010002476.1 coordinate 67,901, forward strand.
ATGTCGGGATGGATTAGATAGAGGATGTGGAAGGAATCGTCTAGCTAGAGTCTTACCACAGGTACCATCACGGCATTCGCTTGATGAAAGAGAGAACCCGCGTACTTACCCACTGCCGTTCCGAAGTTCGCAACCTTACCACCTTGATCACGAGGACTGGGTATTACATATTGGAACCGAACCGCTTTAGCTCAGTGGTAGAGCGTTAGCGTAGCATTCGGGAGGTCATGGGTTCGATCCCAGCGGTCGACCATCGTGACTACTTTTTTTTCTAGGTTATTTCCTCAGTCACACCAGGCAAATGCCGGGATGGTTCCTCCAACATAGGCCTTGACCTACACCTTCCCGAATCCTTTCCCCTCTCCTATCTGAACCTGAGCCTCAGATGCCTAAAAGGCCATAAATAAAAATTTAAATTCAAAATTCAAGTTACTTATTGGAGTTGGCAGTTTTTAATACAGGTGATTAGTAGCAGTTCATTATAGGAGCGACTCCGTATAGGAATTATGAACGGAAGTGATGGAGCACAGGAAATGAAATTTTTTTTCGTATTAAACATAATGTATTTTGTTTTGATCACGTGTAGCAAAAGAAATGAAACCTACACTGTTTCAGTGAAATATGTTCCCCTATGTTGAAAATTGTAAAAGGGAAAGTAGGAGCAATTAATTATAACCCCATACAGAAAAGTAAAGTTCTTTAAAAGAATAAGATATAAAACTTAACCTGCGCAAGAGTCGAACCTGTCAAGCATTCCAACGCTCCATCTACTAGGAAGACGGGAGCTGCGATTCAAGGCTTAGGCATGCATCTTCTGCACTTAGTGGAACAACCTGCTGATAGAGGGCAGTACGTTACTTGCATGTATAATTCTTAAACCGAACTTCTTCTGTCCAATTATTCAGTAGGTGTTTCAAAATAATTCCGGCTGTAAGAAGTGGAATTGAATTTTATTTATTTACTTTAGGCATCTAATGCTCAGGCTGGGATAGGGGAGGGGAAAGGATTCGGAAATGTGTCGGCTAGAACCTATGTTGAAGGTACCATTCCGGCATTTTCTTTACGACTGAGGAAATTCCCTGGAAAAAACTCAGTCAGGATGGTCGGTCGCTGGGATCGAACCCACGATCTCCCGAATGCTACGCCAACGCTCTACCACTAAGTTACGGAGGATCCGTGGTAATAAGTAGAATACGGAATAAGAAGTGAGTTATACCTTCCCCATGTTCTGAGTCAAAGATGCCTAAAGCTCATAAATTATTTCAAACTCCCAATACAACTCAGATGCCTTTTTATGTAGAATATTAATTGTAATAACAACAGCAACACATTGAAAGATATGAAAAAAATAATTCCTGGCAATATTCAAGATACTATTTACCTGGTTTGTCTGAAGGAAATCGAAGGAAAACTCAGTCATAATGGGCGCCAGCTGGGCGAGAACAAACCACCTTCCTAATGTCAAGTCAATGTTCTATAAACTCAGGTACGACAGTAGCAAATATTAGTATAAGCGTCATGAAAAAGAAATAGCACTATTATTATTATTAATAATAATAATAATAATAATAATAACAACAACAACAACAACAACAATAATAATAATAATAATAATAATAATAAAAAAAATCGTATTGGAATGAAAAAATAACAAATAACTTAACAACATTATCTATTATCTCTATCAGTTTCTAAATTTTAATTGCTTTTTTCTTTTAAATGTTCTCGCTAGATGGGAGGATAGATAATTTCACATTTTCTGTTCAATATTTCCTATAACCCTTTCTAAGTTTGAAGTTTACTGGTTTTGAATAACAAATATTAATAAATTCTAGAAAAGAAGAAATCATTTAGTAAGATATCGTTTTCTGTACGTTTCTACATATTTTAAATTAATTTTCTTTCAAGTTGTAATGGGGGGGAATAAAAAACACACATTTTACTGCTTAATACTTGTTGCACTGTCAACCCTTCATGTGCTGGTAGTTAACTCGACATTTTTTTCATTGGAGGGCTCTTCCTTCTAGAGTCTCTTGCGTTTAAGTGCATAAGTGCCCGGGGATGAAGAGGTGTTCTACCATTTCTAGAGGTGACTCCTTCCTTTGTAGGAATCTGGCAGAGTCTCTGTTACAAATGAAAGTTTTATTCCTGGAATTTTAATATTGTAGTATTACTTTCAATAATATCACACGAATGTTACACTCAGGGAATAAGGACCCCGAATTAAAAGTATCTCTTCTAGCTCCTTGTGAAACATTTTTAAAGCTATTGGTGTTCATAAATCTGGGTAACATAGGAAAGAAACTAATAGTACACGAATTATTTTTGAAAACAGTTTGCACATTTTTTTTAGCACAACTTACACATAGTGGCAATTAACATCAGTGGCAAACATTGGAAATATTTCTATTATTGTTGCTTTAACAAAATGCACACGTCTTCCCCTTGGATTTTCCCAAACGTGCAGCAAGTTGTTGCAGTTTTCTGGCGCATTTGTCTAGAATTTTTCATACAATTTCACGGATTCTGTGAGTCAGGACTCAACGACAAAACATACTGGCTCAGTTTGTACGAAAACTTACATTAACACTACATTGGAGTCAAGGGGACCCCCACACACGTTACGACATACACAATATTAACTCTGCAAGAATACTGACTGACCACACTTTCAGGTAGTCCACATTATGGCAAAAGGATACAGAATGGATTTTTCTGCTAGATGGCAGCAGTTGTCAATTATATTAAAATCATTATTTGTTGGGTCCTCAGGACCCAAGGTACTATTGCAGGGTTAAACGTATCTGTAAATTCGAATGTAATTAAATTTGTCGTTACTGAACTCATTCCAAACTCATATGAAAATTTTGAGTAAAAGTCCAGAATAGGTTACACAAAATAAAATTAATTTTCATTTCGCACGACATACTTTTTGTCCATTTTAACGATCACAAACGAATCGTTGTTTCGTTACATGTTAAATTTACTTAATAAATTAACCCACTTTCTGTTATTTAGCTATTGGAGTCGCAGTCTTTCGATCAGGAATTGTGCCAAACACCACAATGTAGAAGGGTCATGGCTCCCACATTCTTGAGCGCACAAACCCGAACTTAAATATGTACGATTAAGAAATGATTAAAACCTGTAAAAATTTACTTACAACCCCAATTTTGATTTTAATTGACCCTCTAAACTGAAAATCCTGGCAGATTCTTTGCTCTACGTCGGTATGGAACGCACTTAAAAAAAACGAAGGGAATAATAAGTTACTACTGAAGGTTTTGTTAAACGCAAAGGTCATTTTCTTGTCGAAATGACTCTCTTTGACGTACAGATTAAAGCATATTTGACGAAAATTTAGACAGTCGGAATAGAATGAAATTGTAACTCTTTAATTCACGGAAGCTTATGTCACGACCCTGAAGATAGTCTAAATGAAAACTGAAATATAAAGAAACACCATAAGCACATCACACCCTCAATTCAGTACTTTCAAGTAATGACGGTAGCACTGTTCCTGTAAGGTTTAAGCACGGCAAGTAATGGCCAACTAATGCTACTGATCTCAATCTTCTGATATGGAAGCATCAGTACTAACATTATAATTGAACACGTAACGTGGCTTTTAGTACCTTTCGGGTCAGTAGAGCAAATGTTTCCTTTATAAAATGTTTTCTCTTTACCTGGAATAATCTGAACCTCTTTTTCTGTCGTTGTATAATACGAAAGATTTCAGATGTAGGGTACAGTAAGTTTAAAAGTAAGAATCCTACGAAAACGAAACTGTATAGGAAAAAGGCTCTAGTAGAGAAGATACAGAATGAGAGGTAAGAAAAAAATAGAGAAAGAGGTCCAACGAAAAGGATTAATGCTTCTGAAGGAGTGTGTAGAAGATAGAGAAAAAGGGACAGAGGGAGAGAGCGGATCGAAACAGAAGTATCAGACACCCTCCCATGAAAGTTTTATAAGACGACCACTCTCTGGACCCCTTCAGTCTTGATTTGCTTACAGGATTTTCCCTCGCGGAAAGAAAACAGAAAAGAAAAAAAAAAGCCACAAGAAACATCTGCCTTTAGTTTCTTCGCTTCTGTTTACTTTTCTCTTTCCTTGCTGTCGTTCTTCTACTTTTTCCTTCTCTCCTTTTTTTTCTATTTCTTTAACCTTTCATTTCACATTGAGCTTCTTCACTAGTTTCTTTGACCTTGTTTTTAGTTGCTTAAAATTTCTGTGTTCGGAATGGCACCAGATATGAAAGTAAGGAGTCTAGCATTTTGTATGTTCTTTTAATTTGATATGTAAATGCATATGAATGTGCTTCTTACTATTTCTTATATGTTTAAAATGAATTACCCTCTTGATGAAGGTATGTGTTCAACTCAGCTTAATTACTTAGAAACCATATGATATGCAATGAAGTTGAAGAAAATGTACATGACTAATTTTAACATTTTTTGTAACTATCATATTGTCACAATGTGGTTTTATGGTATAGTAAAGTTGATCATAAGTATGGCTTAGTAGATATTTTTAGTTGTGTCTACACCAGTAGTAGCTGCTGATTGATTAAAGTAGGGATTTAAAACTACAGGGAATCAATCATTTTGAAATACATTTTAAGTGCACTAGAATATCGTCAATGAAGTAGCAAAGCATTTTCTTTTTTAAATATCTCTCTTTCGCAAGGGGGGGGGGATTTCTTGGAAGAATTAACATTACCCAAATTTGTTTCTGGAGATTTGTTTTCTTGTGGTAATGTTTCTGTTACCAGGGATGCATTTAGAGGGATCCGTTGTTCTGATCTCCCCCTAAATTCAAAATATTATGTAAAATTAATAATTTTAGACTAATGAACATTTCATACCCGGGCCTATTTTAGATTTCCTTAAAATCACTACTGGATACGTGTTTCCTTATCACCATTTTAATCAAACTGTAACGAGGGAAGGAGGCACATTCAATAAAATTCGTGTGTTAGGGGTTAGACTTTTCCCTGCTCGTCCTGGATAGGGAAACCTATCTATACTTTTTTAACGTTACTCTGTAGGGACATTGTAAATCAAAGCAACATGGATCGAAAGACAACACCAGTTTTTGTTCGTGCAGTTTCACAGTCCAGTAAGCCAAACCATTAACACGAAATACAAGAAGACTTATTGGATAATTCACAATCACACATTTCATTCATCTTTTTGTCTGGTGTTCGTTGTAAGCAATTCTTGGAAACAATTCTTAGCTTTTGTTTTCGTTTTATTCTCGATATTTAAAACTGACATTACTTTACCCGTTGTCTTTAGTTCAAGTTTTGTACTCCTAATACAGCCTCGAAAAATGACTGTACTCCAAATACAGTACATATTGTGCACTGTAATTCGATCTTTGATGATAAGTTTGGTAACAACGGATAAGCACAAATCGTTTACTCTTGAAGTATCATTCTACATTAAATTAATTCTCGAATGTTACGTCTTTTTGCTCAAAGCAATTGTAAGAAATGAAATATAAATACTAGTCTGCTCGTAACGCTTATTTGATTACGCTGAAGAATAAAACTCTGAATCATACAATTTCAAATAACTCTGTATCAAAATAATTAATATTTTGTATCCCCCTTAATGGTGAGAAACATAATATGATAAGCGCGAAATGCAATGCTGTAAATTGCTAATAATATATAGGACTGAACATCAAATATGTTTATTTTCAACATTTCACCTAGTTCATTGTTACCACTGCATTATGTACTTCGCATATAAAATTTACCGTCCAAGAAAATATGAAATCAACCAATGATATCCCATTTTGAAATCAACCCCCTCTTTTTTTTTTACTTTAATGCTTCGTTCATTTATCAGGAATGATTTATAGTAGGTATGAATCATTAAGTGGGAGTTACCGTAAATGTAAAAGTTTGGCCACCACTGCAGATTCATTCTTTGGGTCATATACACAAACAATAGAGGGGGGGCCAAGCTGACGTTCCAGTAGATCGAGAGTTATGACGTCATCAACATGGCCGCCCGTAGAATTTCGAATAGAATTTTTAAACGCTTATAATTTTCCACAGAATAGAGATAAGACCATCGGGTTTGTTCCAAAGTAAAGTAAATTAAATGCAAATTATACACAATTAATTGTAGTATCTGTATATGGTGCCATGTTTGAGATATGTTGAAGCAAACTTGAAAAAAGTATTTTTTTGACACTCGTTTTTAACTTTAAATCTGAATAACACCGTAATTATCAAGCATTCTAAAAATATTGTAGTAACATAAAAATATAGATCTTATTATGATCTATAAAACGGTACCAATATATTTTCTGTATGATTTCATATAAGGTAGTTATGTGATTTTATATGAGACATGGTGTGGCGGCTTCGGAGCTCTAATTTATAGGTATGCTATACTTGTATCATTAAATAAGAGTTAAAGATGCTCCACCACTGCATATTTAGTCTTTAGGTCACCTAGTTAATAATATAAGGTGGGAAAAGTAACATTCTAACAGACCGAAACTTATGACGTCATCAATATGGCCGCCCGTAAATATTCTAGTAAAATATTTAAAACCGTATAACTTCCCACAGAAAGAAGATAGAATCACATTATTTGCACCAAAGTAAAGCAAGTTAATTGCATTTTATACAAAATGAATTTGTAATGGTCCAGGATCTCTTTTATATACTGTTTTCTATAAATTTTGGATACCATTCTCGGAGTTAAAAATTATATAAGAAATGCGAGTGTTGACAACATTTTATTTGTACAGAATGAAGTTTCATAATATTTCTGTTAGCAATACTGTTTTGGATTGTAATCATTTGTATCTAAAATCTCTGACATGCTAATTATGGAGACATTGTTTTTCATTTTGGGAGAAACTATGTTTGGTTTTACTTCCCCGTTACAATCTTAGCAAACTACTGTAATAGTAAGTAATAACTGTTAAATTTTATAAGATAAGGCCAATCAATTATGTTTACATGAACACTTGCAAAGTGCAGTACAATTTAATAATTTCTTCGTGCAGCATGATTTTGAACACTTCTTCTTGCATCCACACTTGACCATCTCCTGACAGGTACTAGCAGCAATGGGAATGTTGATCCATATTGGTAGGAGTCCATTTGCTTTTTTATTCCACGCATATTTGCAAGGATCTGGAAGTGTTATTTCGGCCATGTTTGCAGAAGCCCAAATACTTGCTTGGTAAATAGAACGTCCGCAATGATGCAGAAGAGCATTTTTTCTGGATTTTGGGTTTGTGGCAGAATATTGTTTTCCTTAAACCGTTGATGGTGTTTTCTTCCTGATTTCCATATAGATTAATAAAACAGTTCAATAGATTTGAATTCGGGTGCGTCAAAATCCTGAAGAGTGAAAGGATTATCCATCATGTTCACCAATGCTTCAGTTAGTGACTCAGGGCTCCTCTTCCATGCTTTAAATGTCATACTTTTCGACTTTCCTCTTATTGAAGAAGTTGAGTCACATCCAGTGAGAGCCTACCATAGTGGCAGAGCACGACTTCTAAGTGGTCCGAGGGCTGCTGTGATCTTCTCTACGTCAATTATTATTTTCTTATTTCTTGTTCCGAAATGTATCAACAGTTGACAGTCTTCTGCAATTGCTAAGAAGCTGTTAAATGATAAACTAAAATGACAACAACATCGGAATCCACGGTTCGTACTAGTACTGTCCTTGCTCCTTCTCTCAATGAGTGCAGCACATGTAACACAATCCTGGTGTCAGCTTCTTCATGGTTGCATCTTTCTGTCATGTTATTTCCAAGCCCAACATGGCAAACGGTATCGTCTGCAGTTATGTAGAAATCAGTTTGTACATCTTTAAGGTTTGAAACAGATTCGTCACTTAGATATTCAAATAATTCCTGTTTGTTTTGTGACTGACGCAAAAACATTGACCAATCTTTGGTATCTTCACATTGGTTCCTACCTTCTGTCTCATTCCATGACCTCGATCTTCACGTGTCTCGTTTTTTATGGAAGTTTCGAAGTAAGTGTCCCAGACAACATGTAATGCCAATGTTTTCCTCATTTCAATTTTAATTTGCCTCAAGAAACACATATAAAAGTAGTCTTCAAACGTTATTGAACCGACCGTAGGAGTCAGAAAATGAATTAAGGCTCCACCATCCCAAATAATAGCACGATAATTTAAAGGCTCGGCTGAAATGACATCCGTTGCTTCATTGGCCTGAACCTCATTCCGAAGGCACACAAGAACGTCAGATTTCTTGGAACGGTACATCTTGTCAACGTAACTTGCAATTGAAGGAGGGTATTCTTGAAATTCATGAGCAAAGAATTCGTCCATATTACCTTTTCTTGATTGTGTAGCTATTTGGCCCAAAAGAGAAACATTTCCTCTTAATATCCTAACTTGCTTTTCTTGTACCCGCTTACGCTTTGGTGTTTTGAACAGCAAAAAAATATTTTTTTTGTATTGGGGTGTCAAATGGTTTACTTCTTCTAATGAGGACTTCATTCACAAAACTGTCATATTGTTGTTTACCTTATCCAAAAGGATTAACACTGATTCTTTGTCTACACTAACGTCTCCTTGAAGATTCACTAGCTCATTACCGAACTCGAGAAATCGATTTCCATTCTTCGAATCGCTTCAATCATGTTCTTCACATCACATAGAAAATCTTCTTGCCCTTTTGCCATTTCATCATGATGAAAGTAGTCACACTAATTATATTCATTGTCTTCATACCCAGAAGAAATTTTAAAGTCCTCAAATCGCTTATTTACTTCAGGAGCAAACGTAGATCAGTTCAGAAGAGCAATTGGATCCTGCGTTAAGCCAATTACTTCCCCTGTTTCCTTTAGTATTTTGTTTAGCTGTTCATGGCCTTGTCGATTGCAATGGAAGAGAAATGTTTCTTAGATCTATTGACAGTGAATCTTCCAATCTTGAACTTATTAAGGACCAATTTTGGTAATCGTTTCATGTCATTAACATGGATAGGAACCCATGTTGCATAGTGGTAGTGGTCACATGCAAAAGGAGACCCCCGAGATGTTCCAAGGTTCCAACATAAAGTTCAAAATTTGCCTCTCTATGAGCACGTACAAAGATCAGCAACAGAGCCTCTAATTCCATAACAAGAATCCAATACGCAAAGGTAGAGTACATACTGTTATTCTTAACCCAAGTTTTAAATTCAGTTTCCGGTGATACTTCTTTGTAAGCTTCATTGAGGAGTGCCTGCAGTGCTACGTATGTTATCTGATGTGCGTATCTAGCCTTTGTGGCATGTACGGCTTTGGTAGAATATCATCTGCGATTCCTTAAGAGGCTAAACCAGCTTCGACAAGAGCTTCAATCCATCCTGATTCCTGCAAGATATCTCCAATCTTCTTTGTACTGTGTTTTTCTGTATGAAAGCCTCCAAGCATGATCACAATATCTTTCAGAGAATCATAGCTCCAATGAAGTCTCTTCATTATACCATAAATTGGCTGATCCCCAGTAATCACGGGTATTTGGTCTAGATTTAAATGATATATGGCTTTCTTAACCAACTCCATTGCGTAAAGAATCATTCGTGGATCGCTAGATGATTCTTTAAATAAAGGGAACAATCCACTAATGTTTGGCTGCACCTTCGTTACTAATTTCTTATGATAGGCTGACCAAGTAACTCCAGCACTTAATTGTTCGACTTCTGTATAGTTATCAAGTTGAGATAACATACTTAGCCCATTCTTCCTCTTTTTGTATCTCCTGAGAAAGAGTGCTACATTCGGTTTCCATTGTTTCTTTCTTTAACATAGCTGGAGTAGACTTCAAACATCCTTCAGCTATTTGAGGCAAGGTTGTAAATTCATCTGAGAGCCTTAGATTCTTTGGACCACGAGCCATGAGAGGAAAGTGTCTCTTAACGCCGTCATTCTCATCGTACCTTGCTTGGAAAAGTGATATTGCACTTCCACGAAAAGAATCTTTCGAAGTTCTAGAGGATGGATTATGGTCGATGTGATCAACAGCTGCAACAGTAAAGAGACCATAACGCATTTCTGTGAGACATACCACACCCTCAGTGTTGAACTGTTGTAGCACAGAATCACCCATTTTTCGCTCCAGATACTTTACTCTATTGTAGTTCACTGAAAGTCCCAGGCGATGTAATTCATTATCAGATAAGAACTTTTGAACTTTGAGTGAATGAGAAGGCCGAGATATATAGGCAAAGGAGTTTCTTGTGTATTGTAGGTGATGAGTTGAGACAAAGAGAGGGTATTCTGTTCATTTTCCATGTGACCCTCATAAGAAGGCCCATGCATTATAAAACCGATAAGAAATTTAAGATGATCGGAAGCAGGCTTTTTCTGGCAGTCAGGAGGAAATCTGTCCTTTTAAAAATCGTAGCTTATTTTTAACATTTCGCGTCAGCAAATGAGAGCAGCCTTTGAAAGAATACGATAGTCTTCTGATGGAGACGTGGACACCACAGATGTTGAAATTATGTCCTTCATTACTTCAGTGCATACTAGAACTATCTTGTTTCGAAAATCTACTTCTTCTTTAAGAATTAAAGGAAAACGTTGTAAAATTGTAGTTTTCAGCCTAGTACCATTCATCAAGGATAAGTTATTTTCTTCAGCCCTTCTACTCATCTCATCACAAAGAACCTTAAGGGAAAAGTATCTTCTGCCAGCACTAAGATCTTCTTCTACAATACCAAGAACTTCTTCCACTAACTTACTTTGGTCAATAGTATCATTAGATTCGCGATCATCCTTTGTCGCTCGAAATTGTTCAAAATGGCGATTAAAGTTAATAAAGCAATTTGTGTGATATTTCAGTTCATTAGCTACGACATCACCCGAGGAAAGCTACGACTTCAGTTTGATGCTCTTCCATATAACAACCGGGCAAACTTTTTGCCGCCCATTCTCTTCTCCTGACCGACGTGGTGTGGCGTTGAATGATCATAAACGTAGTTCGCTAACGTTGTAGTGCAAAAGAAAACTAAACTTAGTTTCCTCAAAAATGAAAAATAATATTTACATTCATTTTCTATAATGTGCAATTACCTTGCTTTACTTTGGTCCAAAGAATACGATTCTATCTTCTTTTTGTGGGAAGTTATACGGTTTTAAATATTTTACTAGAATATTCACGGGCGGCCATGTTGATGACGTCATAAGTTTCGGTCTATTAGAATGTCACTTTTCCCACCTTATATTATTAACTAGGTGACCTAAAGACTAAATATGCTGTGGTAGAGCATCTTTAACTCTTATTTAATGATACAAGTATAACATATCTATATATTACAGCTACGAAGCCGCCACACCATGTCTCATATAAAATCACATAACTACCTTATATGAAATTACACAGAAAATATATTGGTACCGTTTTATAGATCATAATAAGATCTACATTTTTTGTTACTACAATATTTTTAGAATTCTTGATAATTACGGTGTTATTCAGATTTAAAATTAAAAACGAGTGTCAAAAAATACTTTTTTCAAGTTTGCTTCAACATATCTCAAACATGGCACCATATACAGATACTACAATTAATTGTGTATAATTTGCATTTAATTTACTTTACTTTGGAACAAACCCGATGGTCTTATCTCTATTCTGTGGGAAATTATAAGCGTTTAAAAATTCTATTCGAAATTCTACGGGCGGCCATGTTGATGACGTCATAACTCTCGATCTACTGGAACGTCAGCTTGCCCCCCCCCCTCTATTGTTTGTGTATATGACCCAAAGAATGAATCTGCAGTGGTGGCCAAACTCCCAACTCAATTTAGCATAGGGATTCATACCTACTATTATCAGGAAACATTCGTATTATTTACGATTGTAATACCCTAGTAGCACAGAAACGTGTTTTCCAACGTTGATTTATTTTGTTTGTTTCGTTGATTAACTGTTATCAGTTGAAAAAGCATGTTTAATTTTAAACCATATTTGAACAAAGACTTGATATTGTTGATAAGATATTAGTTCTACGTGAATTCAACTGTTACTTTCAACTATGGTATAGATTTCATTTTCTGGTCTTCTTTCTAATTGAATAGAATAAAAATTATAATTAAATGCTAATTGAATTACATTAACTATTATTTTGTGTCTTTGCATGTTGAATACACGTTGCATTTCAATTCATATTAAAAAAAACGTTTCATTGATAGGACGTTAATATGAAGTGTTTTTGACTGTTATATTGAGCTATGATATAGACTACGCTTCAGATGTGTCTTTTTCAGTTAATTGTATAAATATTGTACTTGAAAGCGAATAGAATGAAATTAACAGATTGAATTTTAAACTATTTATAAACGAACATTTTATTTCGTTGGTACACTCAAAAAAAATATTGGTGTTTATTGCCACCCCAAAGGTGTAATAGAACACCTCTACCTCTACACTAATTCCAGTGCAGGGTAACACCAATTCTAGTGTTGGTTAACACTATCCGGGGTATCAAACACCGTTTCTGGTGTTGACAAACACCTCTACCGATATTCAGAAACACCGTTAGGAGTGTTAAAGTGCACCGCTAGAAGTGTTAGGGAACACCTTCAATGGTGTTTATTAACACTCCTAACGGTGTTTCTGAATACCTGTAGAGGTGTTTGTCAACACCAGAAACGCTGTTGGACACCCCGGATGGTGCTAACCAACACTAGAATTGGTGTTACCAAGCACTGGAATTGGTGAAGAGGTAGAGGTGTTCTATTACACCTTCTGGGGTGTCAATAAACACCAATATTGTTTTTAGTGTAGGGTGTTAATGGGACGTGTATTCAATTCACTTTTCAAATATGATATAGATTTTGTTTATATGCGTCTTACTAAGGCGACATTATTACAGTTACTAAGAAATACAGATTTAAAATATAGTATTTTTGAAATGCACGAAATATTTTCACCGTCTCTAGAATGAAATTTTACCGCTGAGTATATGATAGTTTAGATGGCCACATTTTAAGAAAAGTTTATTAGTGTTTATTTTAATGCCATTTACCATGACTTTTTCCAACTATATTTCACTGTTAATTAAACGGCTTATTTAAGTTTCGAAAAGGTGTTTATTTTTTCATTGCCACTTTTAAGATTGAAACTAACTTTTATTCTAAATGTTTACTTGGATCTCTTTTCAACCTTTATTAAATGTGCAGGCTGAAGATGGAGTAAGTATACTTCCGATACTGTTACATTTTACTTTCTTTTTATTATTAAATTATAATCAAGCTAGTCAGAAAGCTGTGTTTTTCTTTATTGTTAATTTCAAGTTCTGAAAATGTATCTTGTCGTTGTTTGGTGTAAAATATTTTTATCATTTTACTCAGGACGAAACATACTTTCATTTAGGCAAGATAGGCTAGGTAAGCGAAGAACCACGTAGATGAGATAATGTATAGTGTATGTAGCTTCTATAGGACCAAGGCGATATGAGATAAGAAGGAACTTTTTATTCTAGCTCTTAATCTTTACGGATTCAGAGCTCGAGATGAACTGACTTACATGGGGTAACATGCCCTTATATAACCTCGGTCTTTGATGTAACTCACGTATCACAGTACTTTATTCCATACAGCGTACGTAACATAAAAGAAGTAGTAAAAATCAGTCATTCGGAAGGCGACTCCATAGCCTAATAGTTGGAGTAACGTGCTAGAAATGACGAGTGTAGAAAGTTTCTGGTTCGAACCACACTGCAGACAGTTGGAAATTTTACAAACAAATTAAGGTATTATCATGAAAGCAAAGGAACAAAATCCTACTAAATATGTATACTAATAAATAACAACCATGTTCTGTTCTGGCCAACTGAAAAAGGTTGAACAGTTGGGCATAAACAACGTTAAAAAAACGTTTCTTCATCGTCCACTTCTTGACGATTAACATAACGTTTTAATCCACGTATTTTCAACGTTTGTGTGCTACTGGAGATATGTCGATATGCGACCCATCTTTTATTTCGACCAAGCAGATTTCAACCTATGTGTTTAAAAAGAGTCGTTTGTTACGGTGCACGGAATCACCGCCCGAAGTTTCCTTGCATCACATAATTTGGAACCACCGCTATTTACAGAGTACAAGGAGTAT
>JAGDQP010002476.1:82414-104334 GCA_022664845.1 Lepisma saccharinum
AAGAGATACTCTTAGATAATAAGTAAAGAGGGAAAGAAACTTGCTAATGAAAGAAAAGTTAGTCCTGCACAACGCAGATAGGAAACAAACCATGTCCCCTGAGTTTGTTTCTCCGCAAAAGTTTTGCCACAACTTTCACTTTCGCCACAAACGCAGTTTTAAGGAAAGTTTTTTATTATCTATGCTTTCTTTCTCCTTTTTTAAGAGGAAAAGAGAAAGTGAGAGAGAGTAGAAAGTTGAAAGAACAACAAAGTATCTATTTTCTGTTTTCCTCATTGGCTGAAGAAAGTCAAGCGAATTCACAAAAGGCTGTCCAAGATTTCAAACCAGCTTTATCAAACAGAGCAAGTGTTTCATTGAGAGTCCGTATCGTTGTGGAGTGTAAATTGCTTAAGCTGACATCTAGCAATTACATTTTGATTCTTCTTCTACCCTTCTTTTGCCTCTCTGTAACACAATGTGTTCACGAATAACTTAACCGAGATTTAGAAACCATAGGTTATGGGATTTGTTATGACCGTGAAGTATTGCACATTAATTACTAGAGTGTTCCTCATTATCCTATGGAAAATGTTTATGTTATTAGACGTCAGAATAAACTAACTTATGGCTTGCGCAGTCCACTATTTCATCGCCTCAGTACACAAACGTTCGCCATTGGATTGCATTCTGGACAAGATTACCAAATATTTCATCTACCTTTCTAATATTGTTCTCCCAAAGACGCCTTTATCTTGCCAACGGTCTCTTTCCTGTAGTATTACCAACCATGACCGAATATAATCTTCACCTTTCTCCCATCTGGCGATCTACGCTGTCGTGATCTCTTTATTGTTTTAATATTAGGCGAATTTTTAGTCTGTGGAGCTCTTCCTAACCTAGTCAACTTCATTCCCCTGCCATCTCGTCCCGTTTCCGTCCGTATATCTTTGTCAAGACTTTATTTTCAACCATTCGCAGTTTATGTTCATCTCCAGCAGAATAACTGTTCTGAATATTTTCAATATTAACTTCTTTTATGTCAACCGTAAGGTTAGGAGCTTCTGGACTGAGTAGAACAGCAACGAAATGTGCTCTACTGTACTAAGCGACTTTTCATTTCTTCTGTGACATTGTTATTGTTTGTTGCTTATAGGTACAGTTGTTTTCCTAAATGATGTTTCTTACCATGCGATAAAATATACGATTTCTGGGCGGAAAATGAGCTGACCATCTTTATAAATTTAATTTGTAAAAATAAATAATTTTTAATATAGAGATCATTTTAACTTGGTAACAATATCTGAACATCCAAAGGCAGTTATTGCAGCTTTTGCAAAACGATGTTTGTTTGTTAGCTGTTACGAGGTCAAATCTAAAATTTACTCGAGGAGAGAGAAACTTATTAACGTATTCGGTAACGTAAGTAAACTGAAATATTCACTTTATCAGTCTCTAAAGAGTGCAGTCCGACTATGCTCGTAAGCTCAAACCTATTGGTGGTGTACCAATTCCTGTATTGGTTCATTAATGGTTCAGAATTGCACAACTACCCGTCCTTAAGGTTTTTTTTTACTTCACTGATGAAAGTTTCATTCGATTCAAGAGTTACACACACCTAAATTACTTCAGCACAAATCTTCACTGTAATTCAGGCACTTGCTGTATCCTCGCAACAGTTCTTCTTGCTTGACTGTTGAACAGTAACGTAACTCAAGCTACCTGTGACGATTCTATATGTAATATTCCTTGATTTTTTTTTACCGAGAAGGGCATAAGTCATGGTGCTGTTACCGCCCATACATTTTATCTTATCGAAATTTTTACCATAAATTTATCGAAATAGTTTGGAGGAAATTCCTAGCTTTTGGCCAAAAAAATTTTTGAATATATCAGATGTCTTTTCAGTGGTTTCTACCTAATTTGAGGGTTTTGAATCCAAATTTGCCAGGCGTACAAGTGTACATCTTGAGCATTTTGAGTAATTCAAGCTGATAGCCAATATGACCGCCGTAAAAATTATAAGAATGTGTTTGTCTACATAGGTTTGGGCTGTGAGATTAGTTAAGGATATACGAATACTTTCTATATCTGTTTAGTTGGGTGTGTTCTTTTGAATTGTTTGTAGGTCTGTTTGCACTGTTTCAATTGAAGAGTAATTAAGTCGATGAGACGATCACCAAACCCTCTAATTTCTGGTTTACTTCTGCAAGGGTTTCCTTTAAACTGCTTACTTCTTCTAGCTTTTCGTTGATTCCAGAAACGGCAGTGTACACAGGTAAGTTTGTTAGTTCAATACGGAGTTTGTGGGTTTCATTGCGGAAAAAGTCGAATCGCTCTGTAGTTTGGAAATTGTATTCTTGGTTTGAAGTAAGTCGTATTCGAAAAGGTTGTTTTGTAATGTCCCTACAACTGCTTGTAAGTTTATAAATGCGTTTTGTGGCTTTTTTTAGCATTTCATTCAGGCTATAAATCAAGGTTTATACTGCAGTGCTTGAGACAAATTTATCATTTAATTTCTGAACATCGTTTTGGATCTTTGCAATGTTGCTCTGAACCAGAGTTAAGTCATTTTGATATACGAGATTTTAATACATTGAAATCAGAGATTTTAGTTCGTTATCTAGCTTTTGAAGAAGCTCCATAGAATAATCATCCCTATGGAGGGTGCTAGTGATTCGGATTTCCCATTCCAAGAAGGAGAAAATAATTGCGAGAGACAAATGCCCCCCCAAGCTCGAAGACAAGAAAATCCCACACCTGAAGTTCTAATAGTCCACTCAATAAAGATTTTCTGTCGGAACTAATTAGTAAAAAGCTGAAATTTTTTTGACAGGCAATCTCTGACTTTGTCACACAATTCTCAAATACACAACTCTCCTTTCACACTTCGACTCCCTTCGATATCTCAAACCATTCTAAATTCCCGGCTTGAGTTTGCTTTCTTCTTCGTACAGTTACAAAATCTACCAGTAGATGGTGTTAACATTCAGATCTTAATTACTATTCTCCAGCTGTACGGAAAGTTACAAAATGAGAAGCGGTGATTAGTGAGTGTAATGTCGCAACAAAATTCAGACATTACATCTAGCAGTGTATTGTGTGTGGTCCTAACTTAATTTTGAATGTCAGAGGACAGAGAGTTACGTATAGTGTTCAGTTCTTAACTGCTTGATTTTATATATTTTCGAGAATGGTCAGTTAGTTTATTTCTATATTGGGGCTGTCGGAAACCCTAGGTGTCTCTAGTGTAGGAAATCTCTTGTGGTCGAATAAATCCAGTGGCATATTTGCTTTTAAAATATGGTTGTTTATAAGCAACCCACTGATAGTATACGCATCGCCTGAGAATAATACTTTACAACCACCCTGTGATGATGGATCCGAACTTGTTCCATCTCTGTTTTTTTTTTTTAAATTGGTTCCATTAACAGAGAGAAATGAAAACTGTATGTCGTATAACTTTTGCTATGAGAAATTTGTGCACATATTTTTTAGGACTGAACACTTATTCTATAACCCTCGGTTATAAGACGGGAGAGAAAGAAAGAGAGTAAGAATACAAGGTAAAGCAATGGTGTTGATTGTCGTGGTTTACCTTGTTTCCTGTTTTTCCTGTTCGCATGGGTACTTGACGGTTTAGCATTTTAAAAAAAGCAAAGGAAGGAAGTGTCACTCGGCAATAAACTTCAATGTTTGCATTTTTAGACACTCAAGCAAACAACTTGACTGAAGAAATCGATGCACGCCGGTGGAAGCAAGGGAATAGCTAAAACTGAAATTGCAATGAAGTGTGCTTTATTTGTATATTTTGTATTCATTTGAGAAGGTAAAACAGACAGGCTATGAGACCATAGTTTACGAATAGGTTAAACAAAACGTTTTGGATGGATGCATTATGTTCAGCGGTCCTGATAGTATGGTAAAACTAATCACGTTATTCTTTGCCCTATAAGATACTGTGTTGCAACTTGGGAGGGTTTGAAATGAATACAATAAAGTTATAATTTTTATAGATATATACAGTGGTTGTGGTGGCAAAACTTCTGTGCAGATTAATGAGAATGCAATAAAGTAAACCTTTGCTCAATTGTGTGTTTTTGATTGGGTGGTTTAAAAATTATTTGGAATTAATACAACTCTAAGACGAGTTATAAATATGTTACCCGACCATACTTTGTAGGGATTATCGATCTACAGGGAGTAGGTTAATGTGCGAAAATATGCTATCGTGGGTGGATATCCATAGGATAATAGTTAAGTGAGTGAGGTGATTTTAAATTCTTATTTAGAATATACTTCTAAGCACTAATTGACAGGTACATACAAAGAAACTACGTCTAATAATTGAGAGCAATTCCAATATCGTGTTATGTAGGCATCTAGTGTTACGTGGCAGGGAAAGCTCAACCATGAAAATGGAGCAATGGATCGCTAAAGCAGCATGGCTATATGTTTCATTTCGTCTTTCAACAAAAGTAAATTTAAAAATTTGAATCTCTATTTAAATTGTGAAGCCTATAACTGAATGAAAGTTGAAGAGTATAATAAAATAAGTTGTATTCTCTGTTAATCTTATCTATAAATTTTAATAATTACAAGTTTATTTGATGCAACTTTTCTCTGTTCTCTTTCTTAATTTAATAGGACAATTTCTTTCTTAAGTAACTGCTCTAAACCTTTAGGAAAATGCATTAAAATCGCTGATTGCATATCTACACCATATTACACATTTTTAAAGTTCAAATGGGGATTCAGAACAGTAATGAGTACATCAGATCATGTACTTAAACTAACTGCAATAATTTATAAAAGTTTAGACGAAAATGGAAAAGTAATTGCATTATTTTTAGATCTAGCTAAAGCATTTGATACAGTAACCTATAAAATTCTACTGCAGAAATTTGAAAATTATGGAGTACGAGTTGTGTGTAACATCAGTGGTTTCAGAGTTATTTACAAAACAGACTTCAATCTGTTGAAACTGGTGAAATCATGAGTAAATGCGTGCATGCTAAATTAGGAGTATCTCAGAGAACAGTACTCAGGAATACCTCAGTCTCCATTTTATTTCTGGTATACGTAAATTATTTTTAAAAAGTAAGAAGGTACATACAACCGTTTGATGACGATACTCCTTAAACTGTTACTGGAAAATCCTAACTAGAAAATTTTGAACCGACAGAAAGTGAACTCAGTAAAACAATTTTTTGGTTAAATGTTTACTTACTTATCCTTAATATATGTAAAACCAAATATATATCTTTCTGGTATAAACTTGCTCGCCATCTTGGAATGAAAAAATAATGCTTCGTAGTTGAAGACTACACATAACGAACGTTTTTGTAAATTTTCTTGTTTTCACATCAGCGTTTCACATACCTGAACATAATGTTGTAAAAAAAAAGTTTTTTTTTCTTTTTTGTGAAATGTTTAACAGAAGGAATTAACCAACTGACATACAGATTTGTTTAGCCTGTAATAAAATACTAATAAACTTCCAATAAATTGAAGAAATATTCTAAACTATACGAATAATACTTTCTCTCACTGAAGGTGAGCCAGAAGCTTCTTGAACCATGCCTGTCGAGATCGAGAACCGAGAATTAAAAGAAGTAAAACAATATTTGTCCAATAAAGCAGTAGCGCGGAGGAAGAGTGAGCTGGACAGAAAGAGAACCACATTTAGAAAAGCTGAATAACTCCACTGCATAGACTAACATCGGTTTCTGTTATTTCCTAAGTTTATATTCTAGTAACAGCAGAAACTTTGATCTTATTAGTTAAAACATAATATGCTTTAGTAAAGTTTTTTTAACGTTATACATAGTTAAATTCTGTAATCGCTGGGCATGGGGAAGCCCTCATAATGACTATATGTATACTATTATATGTGTTTTTTTTTATGAATATACAATATTTGGCAAAATCTGAATTGGATTTGTATTATATGTGCCTTCTTAGACCCTTATCTGGCAACAAAAATATCTGAATGGGGCCCCACCAAAGTTACAAGGAAATATGCGCCCTTGCCCTTAAGATATTGATCAGGTCTCAAAATTCAAAGCATTAGATAAATATAGTGCCTTAAAAGAATATAAACGTGTTAAAGCAATGTGAACATACCGTTAAAGTTAACTTTACATACCCCTCCTTGCGATTTTGTGAGACCCGTAAAGTAGATCTGCTGAGATCACTGCAATTATGTATGTCATAACAGGTCTTGGGGACTGAAATTGCTAATTTCGCAAGACCGGAAGACTGCTAAGACCCTATGCTTATAAGACAAAAGGGCTGGGGAGGAAGCACCTGAAGAATTCCCGGGTTTCCGGCCGGATGAGTTTTCCTCCTATGTACGTGTATGTCAAATTTGGTGTAAATCAATGCGGATACGCCGAACGGTAACATATACGAAACATAGAATGTTAAAAGTTGGTTGGTAGCACTGACATCTATAACACTTGGAATGCCTGCATGACCTATCCCTGTATCGAATGCACATTTGCATAAAAAATTATGTAAATCAGTTAACAAGTGTAGATTTGTATTATTAAAGACATTTGTATATTAAGTTGACTGGAGTGCTTGAGGCAGCTGACACAAAGATATTTTTTTTAAAGTTGGCAACTCTGAGCACTGGGAACCCCGGAAAATTTCACAAAAAAAGAAAACGTATTTGTAATCTTACAATATCTAGGGTTTAATTTATGTTGTAGTTTTTCTTAATTATCTAAATAAAAGGAACCCTTTCTTAAAGGGACGTAAGCAGATTGCTGCCCTAAAAAAAAAGAATTTAGAAAAAAAACGAAGACTTATGTAATTTTTCTATAAAAACGTAAGTTTTAGACAAAAACTAAGGATTTGTTTTCTATTTATATCACTACCGGCACATTAAATAAAGATTTCCTTTTAATAGCCACAGTATACATAATGTATTCCCTTTATTCATAATAGTTCGTTAAAAACGTTATTTAAAGAGAGAACAGACGGCACCCATACCTAAATTTGACCAAAAATTGACAAAGCACGTTCTTTTCCTGTGGTCTTCGATTATCATGTGAAAGAAAACTGTCCTTGTATATCCCTCAGTAGAGAAGGAAGTGTCGTTATTTAGGAATTTTAATTGAAAATCACCTAAAATAAAATTTATGCATATTGCGCAACAGAAACACATCAAGAAAAACATTTTATAGATTTATTTTAGAAGACTTACTGATATCAATTGTGTTTGATTTGCCAAGACATTTTTGACTTTCCATACTAAATTCTGGTTCCGCATACACCCCTTACAACAAATCTCTTGTAACACAACAAAACGATATTTTAAAACTATAAGTCGGGGTCCCAGAGGGTCACTACGTTGCACCACCTGATCCTTCAGGACCATTTTGTTCTTATTCCTCATGGTCTAAATAAAATGAGGAGTTTAATTTCAAAACGGCACTTGTCCAGTGGAGCAAATTTTTCAATAGGCGTAAAAGAATGCATTTGTCTAGATATGAAACCACTCTAATTGTGTAAATGATTTAGTTTTGTAACTAGACAGTGGCTCCGGTTACAATATGAGATAATTTGCACAATCGTATTGAAACAACACAGATCCACGATCACCAAGATCACACACACAATTCCTGGCTAGGTGAAGTGAAAACTGCAACACCAAGAACAATCCAGGAATAGGGTCGCCAGGAGCCTAGAGTACCTACGCAACGCATCTAACCAAAACTCTAGCTCCAAACATTTTCTACACCCCAGACGAGCGGCGCAGAAATTGTCTTCCAGATTTAAGGATATCTGGGAAAGAGGGTTCCAGATTCTTGTGATCGCTGCGAAAAACAATAATTTAGAACGAGGGAGGAAATACCGATAAGGCGACACCTCCAATCTTTTTAACTACATCGTCGGTTCATACTCTGAAGTACCAGCTGGTTCAAATTAGCGATAGATTGAGAAAGGAAAACGCAAATGCATACTTGGGAATAATCTCAAACGATCACACGCATATGAATTCATACGTGACTCATTCTACGTAGTCTCACTTCGAAGTCTATAGGGTGGCAAAAGAACATGTCTTACCTTTACCTTAGTAGGGCCCACACCTGTAGTCTGGAATCGCAGTACCTGAAATAAAGACGACGAACACAACGAATGACTGTCGCAACTCAATCTAAACGTCGTGTCATAACGCAAAATGCAAATATTATATATTTACACTTAAACCACATACTGGAGTCACTTCATGTCAACGCAGAATAAGCAGTAATTCAATATATAGTTCATTTCCCAAGTTATCACATCTCAGTTGACGAAAGAATCCTACCACTGGCCTACGGATTTATGAACCAACCTAATCTAATTAAAAACGCATCACTCAAAACGATAGGTTTACCGAAACTGAGAAATAATTTAGTATCGATTGCTGTCAAACTTCACGTAATGTTTCGTAGTTACATTCAGATGAATATCATGGCAAACATTAAATAAATCACTGCACATCATAAATATTATAATACACTGTATATGGATTATCAACTAATGCCTTAATTCGTACCTAGTTAATTGAGAGGTTTTCTATACTACGTTCATTGAACAGAAACACAAGATTGTTCGAAGAAATATAAAAATTTCAACATTTCAATTTATTCAACTGAATTTACATAATGTAAGCTTTCGGAATTGATAATTTCATAAAAACCAAAACAGAATTACTATTGTGCTGTAGGAAGCAAACAAATTTGTATCGTCTATCTTGTATACATTTAATTAATTAAGCCGAAACGAAAGTTGGTTTGTCATATAACGACGGAAAACCAAAGCAAAATAGAACGAAACAAGCTCAAAGCGTGACTAAAACCAAGCAAAGAGAATAAGCTAAGGAGAGCACGAAAGGAAACAGAACGTACTAAGAAAATAAAAGGGGAAGAAAATAAAAATGGAACAGCAACTAGGTTTTTATAGTATTGCTAGCCCTTCCATAAAAATATATCTTTTTATACCTACTGAAAACTTTGCAGCAGTGTACGTCTGCCGTTTTGGAAATGAGCCCTTCAAATTTGTAAAAATGTTTCCAAAAAATAAAACTGGCCTTAGACTAATATAGCGGTAATGTTTGGTCAAAACGTAGTCTAGGGCGTATATTTTAAAATTATTTTCTATGCCCCACGTGTACACTCCTAATTTTTGGAACCATGTTTTTACTCCTTACGGTGTAAATAAAATTTATGGGAATCTTCCCCTAGAAGAAAATGGCTTAGACCAATTTAGTGGCTATTTTGGATGTAAAAGTGGTCAAAGGCGTATATTTTACAATTATTTTTGTGGACGTGTATACCCCTGATTCTTTTGGACAATTTTTAATTTTTTTATGGTCTTCAAAATTATAGCAAAGTTTCCTCAAAAACTATTATCAATCCACAATAGCGGTCATTTTTGGTCAAAATATGACCACATGTCTATTGTTTTTTTGTCTTTTTTTTTAAAAAAAAAGTCCTGGAGTTGAGAGGAATATTATTTTAACTCACAGAAACATTAAAATCGGCTCGGCATTACTTGTTTTGACAAAATTGATTGGTAATTATATGATTTCCGCCCCCGAAATTTGGGGCTTGGATGCCCAAAATAGCAGAGATTGAAAATTAAAGATTTATAGATTAGATCATTTTATAGATCAAATGAAAGGATTTTTCTCACTGAATATGAATTACTTCTTCAAAAAAATGATTTTAGAGATTCCAAATTTAAAGAAATAATAGAACTGCTTAGAAAACAATATTGCGGCCATTTCTGGTCGAAAACTGGTCAAAAACCTTTCTTGACTTTATTTTAACAAGCCTCAACTCAAACGCTTTTTCAAAAAACAGTAAAAATGAGAGAGCTTTGGCCAATTTTTGAGCACAAAATGCAGCTATTGTGGTCTAAGGCTAGTTTTGGTTTATGTCAACGTCACTATAAATTTTATTTACACCATACGGAATAAGAAAAGAATGGTTCCGAAGAATCAAGGGTGTACATGTGAGGGGGTTATTGAAAATAATTGTAAAATAACGCCTTTGACCACTTTTTGACCAATAGTCGCTTCATTGGTCTAAGGCCAGTTTTGTTTAGGAAAAGATCGCTATAAAGTGTATTTACACCATAAGGAATAAGAAAAAGAATGTTCCCGAAGATTCAGGAGCGTACACGTGAGAGGGTCATGGAAAATATTTGTACAATTTCCCCATTTGACCACTTTTCTACATAATGGTCACTATTGTGGCCTAAGACCGGTTTCCGTTCTTGAGAACATCTCTATAAATTTTATTTAGACCTAAAGAATAAGGAAAAATTGTCCCAGTGAATCAGGGGGGCAGTTGGTATCCCTGTGGCTCCCTAACTTAACTAATATGTCTTAATTAAGTCCCAGTATATAACTTAATTAATGTAACAAACGTCGGGAGGTGATTTCTAACACCTAGATAAGCAAAAATGGTCTTGTGAACATATAGCATATTGGAAATTGTCAGAGTTAGCGAGGGCCGAAAGCGTGGGAACAGTAAGTTCGAATCTGTAGCTATCGAAGTGCAGAGAGACAAACATACGTTCATCGGGCACATCACAGGAGATGTTCAAAATATCCGCCATGGACAGCAATACATTCACGTCAACGCCGGATCATAGATTGGCAAACCTGTTAGAAGATACCTGGGTGATGGTGAACAGTTGCACAGCCATTAAAGATACGTTGTTCCAAGACGTTGACATCGTCCAAGTAGCATACATCACATTTTGAATGTGTCCCCACAGATAAAAATTCAGGTGCGGAGACCGGGCAGGCCAATGCACTAGACCGCCACGACCAATTCAACGTCTTGGGAAGTTGTTGTTCAACCACCGGCGGGCATTCACACTGAAGTGCGCGGGAACCCCATCATGCATGTACCACATTTTCCTGTCAATTGCTAAGGGAACATTTTCCAGTAATTCGGGTAGTGTATCCTGCAGGAAGATCAAATACTGTGCTCCATTGAGTCTTCAGGGTGGCATGTGTGGATCGATCAGTTGATCATGGACAATACCACACCATACGTTGAGCCCAAATTGGTGTTGATGATGAGTGACAACCGTACCATGGGGATACACATCTGCCCACGTGTGTCTGTTATGCATGTTGACGATACCATCCCTTCCAAAAGTGGCCTTGTCAGTGAACAGAAATGATACCAGAAACAGCATGATGGTAGTGGTCTGTTAAATGAACCACTGGCAGAATGCATTACGTAGTTGGAAATCTGCTTCTGGCAGTCCTTCTATCCTTTACAGGTGGTATGGGCTGAATGCATTTTCATGTAACGCACGCCACACAAACCTAACGAGGCCACAGCAAACTAATAAGTGTTCGAGAAAAAGACCCATGCACAGAATCCAAGGTCTTCTGTGAGTCAAATGGTAAACTTTTACATTAAAAAATATATACCTTATGGTTACATAAGTGTAAAATTTAAATACCATTAAAATATATATTTACAGTTGGAGCTGGAGGAGGACAAGAGCGATCTTTACTGGACTTCTAAGACTTCCCTGCGGGCAATGTTTCTGTAACTATAAAACCTAGAAAAATCGATAAATTGTAATATCGACCAGAGTGCAGTGTTTACAAATTTAACATACAGGTTCCACTTCTATCAAAAGTAGAACATTTCAATTAAAACCTTCTTAATTCGTAAAGGGAAGAAACAATTACTACTTATTTATATAAAAACAAATTTCTGAAGCACCATAAATCCAAATAGAGACATAACAAGTCGTACTGAATGACACATTAAACATAAACTAATAAATATATACACATATTGATAAATAATATACTATAAATATAAAAGGGATACGTAATGCTTAGGTGTTCATTGGCACTTGTCAAAACTATCTTGTCATTTGCAGCAGAGTATAGCTTCCGCGTGAAAGCTTAGTGGAGCCACTCTCGCTATTCGTAGTGCGCGCTGCCTGTACGTACAAGGTCGCTGCAGGAAGCACGAAGAAATTACTAACGGATCTGCAGAAGAGTGTCAGATTGAGATATTTAAAAGAAGAAAATAAGGAATAAGAAGATTCGTAGAAGGAAAAGTAGCACAAGGGAAGAGAAAAAAAAACGAGTTGTTTGAAACAAGCAACTTTTTGATTACTAAAGAAACGTATGAGGAACAAAAGGAAAGAACCAGAGGTTTCCGCCCAATCAGCGTAATTTGCTTAGGAACTGTACAACTGACTCTGTCCTTTTTTGTATTTTTTTCTTCACTTTCTACCACTACGTGATCGAGTTCTACGTTAAGTTTACCCCTGTTCTCTCGCGGCGCGCGAAAAGCATCGATTGGAATCAGAACACTAGTCTATCGGGAGAACCCAGAGAAGAAGAAAGTTAAAAAAAATAAAATGATGATGAAGAAGAAGAAGTGGCAGGAACAAGGGGAAAGAATTCGATTCCCAGGAACAGAACTAGAAGGAGATAGAGAGTAGCTAATTTTGAAGAGCCGAGGGTTTCCATTTAAGACAGGAAGTGGCGAGTTTTCAGCTCAACTCTGTCGTTACATGCCACGCACGTTCATGTTTCCTCTTTCTATCCGTACTTCCCTCTCTCTCTTTCCTTTTGAAGACATCTTTCTCTCTTTTACCTTTTCAGTTCCTCACCCTTTTTGTGACTTCCCTTTTTATAATTTTCCACAACTATGCCCTTTGCTATTTTCTTTTGTTTTATCCTCTTCCCTTATTTCTTTCTTTGTACAAATCTTTCTATCTTCCCTTCGGGCCAGTTTTCATCTTCTGTTATATTACCCAGAGGTATTGAGCCTTTATGTGTCTCTTACTATATGATACACTATACTGGCTAAAGGAACTTACGGAATGCTAAAGAGAATAGATTTCTTGTTGTTTCAAAAAGACGAAGGTGACTTTATATTTTTTTTTCTGTGTATGATTCTCTATTACGTATCTATTTATTCTCCAGGAAAATCTTAACCATTTTATAACTTATTGCTTAACAAGACTGTCAGATAGATTTTGATGTTTTATATTCGTTGCCCATCAACGCAATATCATCTTATTTTCTAGAATCTTTCATCCATAAGTGTAAATGAGATGACTCTCTTATGATAATTTTTAGAATGATACATTAGTTATTTTGTAACGTACACAAAATGATTCCTCAGATGATTAGATGGACAACTGTACTTTAGGTTTTGGGTCAGTCTTATTGATTGATGCTTATGGAACGTTACATTCAAATTTAATATTTAGGGCACTCGAAAATGCTTGAGACCAACCAGGCTAGGAGTGCATGTTGAAATCTTAAGACTCTCAAAACAGGTTGACTTACTCCCCATATAACTAGATGCATCGGGGCCCTCGTCATTGAAGCTGTAGGAGGACGTTGTGGAACCCAATAGGAGATGTGACATCACTTGATGACAGCATCCCGTAGGAAACCAACACAAGCGAATGTCCGGCCCTATATTGTTAATGAGAGCGTAATCCAATGTTACTAAACACGGTGAATGTGCAGAATGTCCAAGGACTGACCTTGAGGCAACTCATTGACAAACAGATACCTTTTGTGTCTGAAAATACTAATGTCAATCATTTTCCGCGCGTCAGAATCGACTAAGGCTTTTGGGATGGAGACTGCCAAAGTAAAGTCATTGTTTGGCCTGTTGTTCCTTTGTAAGTGTTGCGTAAATGAAAACGGACTCATCCTCATTCACTAAAGGAGTGACGAACGCAGCTGGATCTGTGTCATGCAGCAGTTCCCTGAAGCAGTCAATATGGGTGTGCTTCTGTTGCGTGGTGAGTTTATGAGTACTTTACTAATTTCCAAATCCTCCCGAATGATGAAGTGTATTGTAGCCTGAGTCAACCCTGTTTTTACCTGTAGCTGCTCACGTGTCATCTGTCATTCATTAAAATGTCAAGAAACTTTCTAGATCATATCTACGTTCGTAGGAGTCCAGTACTGACATCCTTTGAAGCACTTTTTTTTTTATTTCTGAAGACATTGAGCCATTGAGTAATGATGGGACGGTTAAATTCTACTTTGAGTGCTATAGTAGTTTCCTTTCAAGTTGCGAACAAAGAGTGTTCTGATGATGTGAAATGGTTATTATTGTTGACGAGCAATCGAGTTGTTTGTACAGTAGTAATTGCAACTAAACAACATAGAACAGCTGATCAGGTGTGCAGTCTTTTTAACTAGAGTAACGCTTTATATAACGTTTAAAAGATAGAAGGAATTATAATTGATTATGATTATGTCCTCCCTTTCTTCCTTTGCAGAGCATTTCACAACTCTGGTACATAACTGCTTTCGAAATGAGGACCTGAGGGGAAACGTGGTAAAAACTAAATTACAGATTTGGTAAGAATATAGGTTATACAACGATGTGTTTACTTTTAAACATCCATCGCTTTCATCTGAGAACATTGTCTGAATACGACTGAACATATGATTGAAAGGAAAAGACCACAATAAGGAATATTTTTTACTACTGTTTCCGCTGTATTTTTCGGAAAACTCGATAAAATCGAAAAAAATAGACAAGAAAGAGAAGAGAAAAGAGAAGGATAGACACATAGCAGAACGAAGAATTAGAAAAAAAAGAGAGAAAAAGAAGACAGAAGATGTCCACACAAGCAATAACTTTTACAGCAACGCAGCTGGTCTATTAATTAGCTGAATCAACCTCATTAAACTCCAATTCTTAGACGAAGATTAATTGGGAAAGAGTGGCAGAGATCCGAGTATGGGTTTGAGGCAGCCCGTAGCAGGGAAGGGTGAGGGAATAGGGAGGGTGAAAGACAAATAGAAAATGGGGAGAGAAAGGAAGAAGGTTAAGCGGAAAACGTAGAGAAGAATGTAGAAGTAGGCAAGTCTTTAATTACTGGGCTCTCCCATTTTTTAAATCCTTTTCTAGACTCCTGTGTTTCACTCATATTCTCTCCGCTTCTTCAACTCCAACAACGTTCAATTTCTTTAAATTCATCCCATTTTGGCTAAGTATTAGCTCCAAACCCCTCTTTATCCTTTGCCATCTAGAGGAGTTAGCTTCAAGTTACTAATACTGTTTAACTTGATTTACTCTTTAAGTAAAGCGGCCAGATATTGCGTTAAAGAAAAGCAGATTTGTAATCAGTGTAGTTAAGCTCAATGACAGATTTGCTATATATATATATATATATATATATATATATATATGGCCACCTATTCTATCCTTGTATTCAGGGATCTTCGGTTCGGTGCTAGGGACTAGCACTCAACACTTCTTAGTCAATTGAAACTGAATATCCGATTTTCAGAACTTCAATTTTATTCCATGAAAGAAAAACAAGGCAACATTGGTTTAGCTTGTCCAGAGACTTTCGAGTTAAAAGTCTAAATTAGTATTTATTTAAATCTGTTGGGAGGGTAACATCAGGAACTGGAGCTTTAATTCACATACTATAAAGCAGTACCATAATTAATAGATAGATTTTTCTTTCTAACCTTTCACCGTATCTGTAACTAATGAGCCTAGAAGTTAATTAGATTATCCTGAGTGGTGCAGTCGTAAAGAAATAATACCAGACCCCTCCACTTGCGAATAGTTCCTTAATGTTATTTAGTAAGTTACTCATGTAATGTAGAAATATTAGTAACAATACCACAATACCACTGCTATTACAAGAAATAGTAAACTGTAGTTACTTGTAAAGATGTTTCGAAGAAAATTGTCTCGGAATAATATTACACTAGTCAAGAGCCAAATGTATCTGGCGAGAGACCATAACTCCAATTGCAGAACTCGAATTGCAAATAAAGACTACGGTAAAATAACGTGCTTTGTTCATTTCTGTTGAAATTGGAACCAAAGTGTCATCAATATTAGTCCCTTGAAGGACCTTTTTAACAATCTATCATGCATGACGATTACATGCAAAATCCGTTTGATTCAAGCAAATCTTTATTTGATGTTCAGGTATACGCAGTGCTGATTCAGAACTTTTAAAACGCTCTCCTGTAAAAAGCAAGAAAGTGTACAAATCGCTTTCTTTTTCTGGGATCTTCAAAATCAGTTGTGGATAACATATTAAAGGCGTATCAACAAACATGCAACATGTCTCTAAAAATGTTTTCGCTGCATTCCCACTTTGATTTTTTTTTGCCGGAAAACCTCGTTACAATAAATTATGAGAATGGCGAACTATTCCATCAGCAGATTTTAGCTCTTGAAACGTATGCAGAATAAGTGGAATCCATCTATGCCGACTGATTTCTGCTGGTCTATGATAAGAGATACTACGTCGGTAGAGTATACAAGACAAGTCAAAAGGAAACAACACTGAGGAAAGCCTACATGCTCATTAAACTATTTGTATATAGTAGGATATCAATGCTGCAGTAAATACCGTGGGTTGAAATTTGAACAAAACATATTTTCCTTAGAATTTTTCTGGTAAATTCCCTATTTTCCCCATGTATTACGTTACATTCTCATGCGAATAATATCATTGGAATGTTCTTTCTATTACAAACAAAGTGATGTATGAATCGCCACTCTGAGTTGCTTATGTTAGGAGTTACAGGTAAGTATATAATTGCAGTACAAGTGGCCATGAGTTAGTGTTTCACTGTGACGCGAGAATTTCTCGCGTCTTGCACCTTGTTACAACGTTCGAGAAAAATCGATTTTTATATTAAACTGGTACTCGATCATAGCTTACTGTTTATTACTTCGTTGTGGGACGAACTGACTCCAAGTGGCACTATAGAGAAAGAGTAGGATATTAGCAACCTTAAGTTTCTCACTTACTCACTATCCTCAATGTAATAGTAAAGCTTTCTCATTTTCCTGAGCTTCACCATTATTGATAAACCACAACCTACAATTGAAGACTATCTGACGTCATACCTTCTTGAATTTTTGAGAAATATAATGTGACATAAACTTCATAATTTTCATTAATCCAAGCAACGTTTACCGTCAAAAAGTGTTCAGATTCTTTGTAGCACGTAAAATTTAAAGTTATCTTTTCTTAATTTGAAATCTTTGTTGGAAACACAATAAGCGAATAAGGAAATTAAGTTAATTAAAAAAAAAAAACAACTAAAAACTTCATCACATTACTTGGATGACTGTTCACGGTAGGTAAAGTTTCGATTTCAAAATAATGTAAATGAAGTCAGATGCATGAATTAACTATAATTCACGTTTAAATGTACCAGAAATGTGCAGCTCTATGTTTTCTTTTCGGCTTAAAATTGTAAAAAAAAAA
This sequence comes from Lepisma saccharinum, assembly GCA_022664845.1. Lineage (NCBI taxonomy): Eukaryota > Metazoa > Arthropoda > Insecta > Zygentoma > Lepismatidae > Lepisma > Lepisma saccharinum. The sequence continues at coordinate 99,668 of JAGDQP010002476.1, forward strand.
AAATGATTGTATCTAACAAGGAACGAGTGAAGAGAGCTGAACTGTTTGGACTTGCGTATAACCACGTGATTGGGCCTCGAATCAAACGTGGAAAATTCCAATTTTGTCTAAATGTAGAATTGTCAAAATGTTTTTTTTTTTGCATACTAGCAGAAGTGGAGCTAAAAAGTAAAATCCCTCAGACGTAAAGGTGCCCAAGAAGATCTTCGCAGAAAATCTATAGAAGATCATAAAACCAGCGTTTCTGATACCGCAGTGTGGAAGCGTATCCGCGAAATATGTGAGTACGCATTAGAAAACAACCGCGCTGAGATAACCTTCTTCAAGATCAAACGACTAACAGGTATCGGGTGTGAATATTACAAAACCAATACATTGCTTGCTTAGGATCGAGAACGTAGAGTGCAAATAGTTACAAGAGATGAAAGAATGGAATGTGCCAGTCCGGATGTGAATGAACCCACATATCATGTATACTTATGACAACCTTGATTTGCAGTTGATTTTCGCTTGTGTAGTTTAAGTGTGATGAAACAAGCTTGACTGAATTTTGAAATTGCCTGTAATTTGTTCACTTGAGTTTCATTCAAACTGGACGTAGACAGTTGTGCTGATATGTGTCGCCATTGTATAGACGACAAGATCATAGTAAAGAGTCTCGCAAAGAAATCAGATTCCGTAAGTTACGTAAGTAGTTCTGTCCTCCTCAGGTGCAGACAGTAGTGCTTGAACCATAAAGAATTCTGACAAGCCACTGCTTGAAAGTTACGGGCTTGGTATAATGGTTAACGTATCGGAAAAGTAATCTGTAGGTACTTGGGATCGAATCCTGGCGAGGTTATATTTAAACGTATCTGAAGAAAAATAACTTTTTTATTATTATACACATCTTTAAATTTAAAAATCAATGACCATTGATTTGTTAGGCTAGGCAAGTCAGGTTCGGTATTTTTTTTAATTTATTAATTACACACGCATATATAAGAACCTGATGTAACTTCCAGAATGTGTTTTGTCTGAAACTCTAATATCATAATAGTAATCATTCCGCCAGTTGTAATACCATTCGGACTTAATACCGCTGTGACGTAAGCATGCTGTATATATAAAACTTCCAAACCAATGTTCGCAAGTTGGTTTGGGTGGATGAGTGATTATTAAATCTGTTTGCTATGTTTCTTTCTTTCACGCTTGTTGTGACAACTTGATATGGCAAGCTTACATCAAGTGTGTCAAGTGACAACTAGTAAGCTTGATGTAAGCTTGTACACTTGACATGGCAAGCTTAAAATAAGTTTGAAATAAGCTTACTCTAATATCGGGGAACACTTTCGTCCGGAACCGAACAAGAGTGAATCCAAGTCAACTTCACAAGATTCTTCCAGCAAAGCAAACAAATGTGAAAGTACAACGTGATCCGATTTTGAGTATAAATTGTCAGAAAAAATGACACACAAAAAAAATCGCGTTGGGATTCTTCCGTGTACCACGTCAGCTGGGTATCGAACTGGTCAATCAGAAGGAGGTGTTGTTCTAATTACCGGTACTTCCGTTGTGCTGCAAGATGCATCAGGATATACCAAGGTCAATAACACATCGTGGACGAAAGTAAGGTTACAAGGGAGAAAGGAAGTAGGCCGATCCTTACAGAGGAAACAATCTTGAACCACGAGCTATCAAGATATGCATTTCGATGGAAGGATGTAGAAACATTGTTTCAGTAAATATATGTTACAAGTTCCGCATTCAGAAAATGAGGAAGAACATATAACGATTATCGAAGATTCCGAATCACATCAAAACGATCATGTAACATAAATGAGAACAGCTCGAATCACAACGTTATTTGGGGCACGCAAAGGAGATTGCAAAATCACTTGTGGATTTTCTTCATCACAGCAAGGCTACTAGTAAGTAGCAGTCGGTTTTCATGATGCCGCAATAAACACCGGAAGGATGAACGGAGTGACGGTTTGCACTGAGATGACTCTTGGAGTACAACTGAAGCATTTAGCTCGCCTGTGTCACTGCAATAAATTTCTCGTGAATGCTTCTAACCATGCGATAATGCTCGCAATATACCTTCTCTGATCCGATTGAATTCAAGCTAGAAGACTGAAGAAAGATACATATTCTGCCATTTCAGTCCGTTTCCATCACATGAGAAATAGAAATCAAAGGAACCCAGATCTGAGTCCAGATGAAAAGTACCTATTCGACATCTGTCGAGCTGTTTCACTGTAACTTGCTCACAATAATTAAGCAATGGGAAACCAGAGACCGTATTGGTAACGTACTGGCTCATAACGGCCATAAATGTTTTGAGGGCTATAAACAAATTACAAAACTCACAGCGGCGTGCAGAATCCTATGTCTTCACGTTAGTACATACCACCTAGATGATTCCTTGAAACTAATGGAAGTGGGCCTAAGCGCCTGGGTGGTTTGAGAAACGTGAACGGCCTTCATGCGCAGATGCAGGAAGATTCAGTCTTACAAACAAGTCGTAAGATGAGTGAGGGGAACTCGAGGTGCAACCAGTTTCCCGTGGTGAGTTTACGATTATCGAGAAGTCACTGGACAGGAAGTTTCAAAGACCTCACACTGAGTAAATCATGCGGGCTGCGTATTTGCCATAATAGTGAAACTTCAACTACGATGCAGTCAAGAAGTTATCCGAAAAATACTAAATTTTGTGTGCATAATCTCTGTCATGGATAACAACTTCAGTACACTAGTTGTTATTGGATTTCAAAAAAAAACTTTTTTTTTTGTTCAAGCCACATTATTGCTCATAAGATATTTTGAAAACATGAACCACTTCAACACTTCCACGATCATTTTCGTTTTACGTTGCAAACGTATGTTGTAACAATGTAATTGTGTATCGTAATATCAAAACAGATCTAAGGATGCAACAAGGTATAATTCTTCATTATCTTTGATGACAATGGACAGTGTTTTTGTGACCTCTATAATATACACTCAGACTTATCTTAATTAATTGAAGTATCGTTTTAGAATACTAAAATTAGCATTTAGATACAACCTAACCCAGTGTGAATATTTGTATTGGCTTTTATGGGTTTGTAAATGTGAGTAAATATGTTTCAACATGTCATTGTACGTAAGGATGTAAACAGAAGAATGGGAGAAAAGTAGAGAACATTTCATATGGATGTGTGGCTCTAAATACATGTAGCGTGATTTCCCCCTCATTCTCCCTAACCCGTTCAATATATGGTACCGTGAGCAGTTGGCTGATATAATGCTGCAAAGGGGATTTCTGATGGAAGTGATTCCAATGAGATTTGGTTGGCGATTTCTCTTATAGTGTAATTAGGAATTGAAACCTCACTATTTCATCTGACATGAGGTCAATGTTCCGTGATACAAGGACAAATTGCCACCCAATAACTTTAATGAGATATCAGCTGTCGGGAAGAGATGAAGGGGGGCATATTATAGCTATTTTTGTCTCTATGTGCAAGTCCGCCTCTTTTCTTCGCGTCTGTTGTTTCGTAATATAATTTTCGTATATACTTTCAATGTACTTAGCCTATATAAAAATATATACGTTATTAAGAGTGTATTTTAATAAAGTAGCTACAGATTCTCAAATCTATTTCAAGAAATATTTTTTATTGGAAGTTTTTGGGAATTAGACAAACCATTCAAGGTATTGGAGCGGTATTCACACTTTCAGGCCAAAAAGATAATAACAAAAATCCAGAAGATGGCAGATGCACTCATAAAAATATATTGTAATATTAACGATATTATCGTAATGTTAACGATGAAATGTGGTTATTTTGAAACAAATACTTTTTATGGTTGCATTTACAAAACGTGGATTGTTAAGCGTTATTGTTAATTTAACAATACTTATTGTTTGTTCTCAACCGCTTACCATAGCTAACAAACAATCCTTTATTGTTAATCAGTCATCGGTATTGTTGAATTTACAATAAATCAATCCAAAATGTAGTAGCTTTATTTATTGGTATTGTACCTTTTACAGCAACAGTTTGTTTGTGTAGTAATAATATTTTGAAGTGATAATACTATAAAGCTTTTCCACTAAGAGACTAAAGTCCACGACTCGTGGGTGCACTTGAACTAGAATGTTCAGTTCCTAGGAGAGTAAAGTGTTGTGCAATTTTTTTTTAATGCTAGCCAAGGCTAGCCCCCCAAAGGGCTGTACCCTTTATCTGGGAAGAGAGGCTGACGGAAATTTGGATTGTGATGATTTAGGTTGATCTAAGAGGTTTTGGTAATCTATTGTATTTATTGCATTCGTTAATCAAAGATTATTATGAGTTTTCCTCATAATCATAAATATTGGGGAAGGTTTTATCATTTATTCAAAGGTGATGATGTAAGATGTGATGGATATGATGTGCAATAGACGCCACAACACTTTGGCACATATTAGACGAATGATTGATAATCTTCTCGTCTAGGGGTGACTCTAGACGGTGATGAGGACAGATGGACCCTTGCGTTCAAGATGGTTACTGTGCACTTGATCATGGTGCAATATAGTGAGGGGTGACTGGTGCACTATATGCAGATAGCAAATGTATATCTGGGTGGTCTGGTGGCAAGGTTTGAGTGTAAAGGGTGAAGAGTAAAGAAAGTGGGCTGTCTATGTGTGTAGGCGGTGT
>JAGDQP010002477.1:7452-30649 GCA_022664845.1 Lepisma saccharinum
AGAGATCTTCAAGCGGATCCGACTAAAATTATCGATGTGTGGGAGAAATGTTTCCGCAAACTTCTTAATGTACACAACGGAAAAAAAACAGAGGAATTTAAAATCTTTACAGCAGAACCGTGGATACCTGAACTTAGCGAGATCGAGGTCGAAATGTCGGTGAAGAAACTGAAAATTTTCAAATCACCAGGAATAGACAATATTCCAGCCGAATTAATGATAGCGGGAGGAACAGCATTAATGAAGGAACTGCATCAATTGATAAATGATATATGGAGATAGGAGGAGCTTTCATAAGAATCGAAAACCTCAATAATAATTCCGAGTTATAAAAAAAGGTGATAAATCAGACTGTAATAATTACCGTGGAATCTCATTACTCCCAACATGTTACAAAGTAGGCCTATTAAGTAATATCCTGCTAACTCGCCGAAACGTATACGTGGATGAAATAATTTGAGGTCACCAATGTGGATTTAGAAGAAATAGATCCACGTCAGATCAGATTTTAACCTTAAGGCAAATCTTAAGAGAAGAAATGGGAAAATAATAGGACTGTTCACCAGCTATTCATTGATTTTAAGAAAGCATATGACTCTATCAAAAGGAAAAGGTTATACAATATTCTTGTTGAAACAAGGTGATGCCTTGTCTCCATTACTTTTTAACTCTGCGTTAGAATATGCGATTCAAAAAATGAAAGAGGTCAAAAAGGGACAGACATTTAATGGCTTGAATCAACTATTCGTATACGCGGATGATGTAGATTTAATAGGGGAAGATATAGAGACACTACAAAGTAACAGCGATGTCTTAATAAAAGCGTGCGATGGGATAGGTTTACAGGTAAACATAGAGAAAACAAAATACTTGATAACAAGCCGAAACACAGGAAATAACGGAAATAGATACATAAAAATTAAGAATGAGAACATACAGAAACTAAACAAAATTAAATACTTGGGAGCATATGTAACAAGAAGGAGCGAGGTAACGGAAGAAATAAAACGTTATTTAACATCGGGAAACGCAAGTTTCTACTCAGTCCAGAAACTTCTAACCTCGAGATTAATATCAAGAAAGTTGAAATTGAAAATTTACAGAACAGTTATTCAGTCGGTAATACTTTACGGTTGCGAAAGTTGGAGCACGATCCTAGCAGATGAACATAAATTACGAGTGTTTGAGAATGATATACGGGCCGAAATGGGATGAGATGACTGGGGAATGGGGAATGGAGGATACTGCATAATGAAGAACCTCACTGACCTTACAACTCATCTGACGTTGTAAGAATAATGAAATCGTGACAACTAAGATGGGCAGGTCATGTAGTTCGGGTGGGGGAGAAACGAAGAATGCTAAACTGGATGGAAAGAGACTATTAGGAAGACCGAGACGACGTTGGGAGGACAATATTAGAAGCGATCTTCGAGAAGTAGGTGTTTGTGATGAAAAATGGCTTGATCTTGCTCAGGATAGAATCCTATGGTGAACGGTTGCTACTGCAGCGATGAAATTGCGCAAGTTCCGTAAGCCATATAGTTAATAAGTAAGTTAGTAGGCCACCAAGCATTGAATAAATTGTCTGACGTTTCATTACAATCGGCTAACATCTTCAGATAATAAGGAATGTAAAATGAAAGGTTAAATACAGGAAAGAAACAGGTAGTTAACAAAAAGAGCAAGTTAAATTATTTTTGCTAAAAAATAAAAGTTAAACTCTTTGTACAAAAAGATACAAAGGTCACGTATTACATAGATACAGTCATTTACATATTTTCTGAGTGTCTCCATGCCAAGATCGTTTTTCTCGCTTTTACATGTATTTCGCACTTACACCAATACTTATAGTACTTATAATCCTATCAAAGGTAGTTCGCTATATTTTATCTCCTGAATTTACCGTAGCTCAGCTGTTAGAGCGTTGGCTTTCCATTCGGAAATTTCTGGATTCGATACCAGTGGCCGACAATCCCGATTGAGGTTTCATCAATATTTTTCCTCAGTCACATCAGGCAAATGTTAGGATGGTACTTTAAACTTACGCCCTAGGTGAATCCTTCCCACATCGTTCCTCCAATTATTTCGCTTTAAGCCATAGATGCCTCAAGGACATAATAAAAATTAAATTTCATCTCCTGAAGTTTGGCAGTTCTTAAATTATGTTTGTTCTTTGACTAAACTATTAAATATTAAAAAAAAAATAATAAACATAGCAAAGCATGCACGGATTAGTTTACTTAGTAAGAAATACTACCTAGACAATTACATTAAACATTTTTCCATTTAATAATTTTCCCTCTAATTTCAAATCCTATCTTGTTCAAAGGTCTTGAATTTTCCCTCGTAATTCTATACAAGAAAAATATGAAAAATGAAAAATGTTACGCAAGAAATAGCTCCAGTAAATTTTCTTCTTATATTATAAGACATTTTATCGAATTATGTTTAAGGTTCTTACAATGCTTTGTTTACCTTCACGTTTATCTTCAAGTGATCCCCATCCTGATACGACGCATTCAAGCTGACCATCATATGACGTGGATGAACTTGGAAGGCACGCAGGCTGAACGAAGCGATTAAATCTGATTCCTCTTCCATTACGATGAGGCTTTATTTTTACTATAGCGATATCGTGGTAATACGTAACATTGTCAAAATGATCATGAAAATAAATATCGTCAATTCTGAATTTCTGTTCCGTTCCTTCTTCCTCCTGTAATAGAGAAATAAGTCCAAATTTACATTCAAATAATGTTAGAAACTAACGTTGTGAAAGTAACGCGTTACTTTTTAACTAACTTTCCTTTAGGAACAAGTTTCAATATGTTTTAGACAACAACACAAAGTTACTTTTGTCTAGAATAACCTCGTAATTTTTCAGTAACTTGAATACAAGTTCTTAGTTAACAAATTCAAACAAAATAACAGTTCCCTCCATAAATTGAAGTAAATTTGTCGTACGTCAGATGTCCATTGAAAGCGTATTGATACGAGCTATATATGAACAGTATTGTTGGATGCAGATTTAGTGATAGTACTATCAGAGGTGAAATTAGAATACCGTTAAAATTTATGAATGGTTTTTAAAATTATCTTTTATAGAACTCACATTGGTAGCTTCCTTTCAAATACATATTCACAAGCTTTAATGTAGGATTGAATTCGTCGGTTCTGTTAAATACGAGGCGTATGTATTGTTCATGGCGTTATACTACTCACTAACTATAAGATAGTAGAATAGTCAGACAAAGAAAGCTATTTGAAAGTGTATTCCACTTTCTAAATTTAGAATTTTTATTATATCTTTAATTACTTCATAATTTTACTACGAATTGCGTAGTTTCAAACAAAACTCATCTAGTAATTCTTCCCTTAGTAATTTTGATATTTCAACACGCGAAGCTTTTCGTTCCTTAAGCTAGGAGCTTTTTCATGTAGGAAATATGGGTGGGGGGGATATGACTACGTCAGGACTGTGGGCAATCCTAAACATTAAGGTTCACATTTTGAAATGTAATAAGTGAAGAAAGTTAGATATTGAGTTTGCAACAGTAGTAGAGTTTCTTGTACGTGCAATGCTGGGAGGCTTTCAGTCGAAGGAGGCCGAATTACGAAATTTAATTTGCAAGTTAACTATCTTGTGGGGGAAGGAGAGGGCATTCTGGTTTGACGCGGGGGTTCCACTACTGGTATACTATATCTACCATACTATATTGAGATAACGTTGTGGGGATGAAATGAAAATTACAAATCTTGCAAAATCATTCCTATAATTTGCTATCTTTTAATTAAAAAAGTGTGCGGTACTGCCTCTGGAGAGCGGGGATTTCACGTGAGGTACGGTCGTATAGAGAGTATGGCACGGTAGTTTAGCTAAGTGTAGACTACTTAATAATTTTCCTTTTTAAATATTTATCATTTTATTTCTCTCTGTTCATAGGCCTATACTTTCAAGATAACAATTATATTCTGTTTCACAAGTTGTTCACTTTTCAACACGAAACTTCAATATTCCTGAGTACTTATTCAAAATTCGCTTGTCAAATGTATGATACATCCAGTTGCGTAGATAGGAATTTCTCAAGGGAGGGGATATCTAGAAAATCATATACTTGGCAGTTATGCAACCCAACACAACATTTTAAATAATATATTTCAGGGCTTTATTCTATAATTTTATAACAGCACAATTTTGCGGAAAAGTATTAAATGTATGAATATTATATCGGTATAGTTTACTTAGTTCAGTCATAATTCTAATACAAATTTAGCCATATTAAAGCATCAGGTTGGAGTTTGTCAAGAACGAAGAGTATCTCGACCAACATTTACTAACGCTTATGCGCTCAGTTTGATGACAGTTTTCTCTTGTAAAACTACCAGTTTGTTATTTCACATTCATTTGAAATTTTGAATTTTTCAAAGATATATTTATTCGTTTCAGAGTATAAAATATAATCTTTGGCGTAGATGTGGGTGCAGGTTGTATAAAATCTTAAGCACTTTTAAAGAGTTGGGAAACCTGATATGCTTCCATTGCAGATTGAAGAAAACATTCCACTTTTATTAATTTCGCTTTCGAAAGTCATAATTAGTGAAGAATATTTTGTATGCGAAAAAAACTTAAAATTGTACTAACTGTGGGAGTTTTATTTTGTTGTTCAGTGTCTTCATTCTAAAGCATCAGATATCAATTTTATAATATAATATCATTTCTGATAGTTGATTTAGGAAGTTGATTTATGAAGCTACTGTATTAGATATTCTAGACCTATAATATTCTTTCATTCTGCTCTATGACATATCCAAGCAGAGAGTTCAGAGGGTGCGGACCTCTCCAAAATTCCGATTTATTTGTAAATCTAGCATATTTTTTAGGTGAAATTATATACAGCGTGTTTTACAATTACATCGACAAACTCCTGGAGGTGGGTCTTTACATCAAAACAAGACAAAAGTTCCTCAGACAAATTCTCGAAATATGCATAGTTTCGGAGCTAGAGCGTGCCGAAAGGGTGGGAAAATGAACCTTAGGGTTTCATAATTCTAACACCACGAACAGTAGATCTGATGCTGCATGGTACCTCAAAGACTAAGCCTGCTCTATTCGAAAATGCATATTTCAAAATTCCGCAATGGATTCCTCCAGAGGAAGTAGGTCGATCGAAATGAGCATGAATTAAGACTTCCCATGTGAGTAAAAATGTCATACGTCATACCCAGTATCCAATCGGGCAATGATTTTCAATCTCTTTGATAATAAATAAATGAAACCTTCGATGAATTTATATAATTCTTGCTACTGATTGTTATGCAACCATTTTTTTTTAAAAAAATCGTTCGATGTATGAAATCTTCTTAATATATAGACTTGGCCACACGAATTATTGTTTCCTTGTGAAAACCGTTCCACTCATACTTATTTAGATCCATCTTTACTTTTGAGAATTTCTGGGAATCCTTTAATTCCTTTGGGGAGTCCCTTGGGCGCCCATTGTGGAATTTTGAAATATGCACTTTTGAATAGTGCAGATTTAAAGTCTTTGATGGAACCATGGCACTTCAGCTCTACCTTTCAATATGTTAGATATATGAAGCTCTGAAGTACATTTTCCCACCCTTTCGATACCCTGTAGCTCCGAAACTATGCACATTTCGAAAATTTATTCGAGAAACTTTCGTCTTGTTTTGATTGAGAAATCACCTCCAGAAGTTTGTCGGTGTAATTTTAAGAGACTCTATATTTGTTATCTAATTTCATATCCAGATCCTCTTTAAACTACCTCCAAATCCGTGAACACCCTACGAAAAAATCGGGATACATGCGTGAAAGAGCATGTCTTACACTGTAAAAAGACATACTCTTTTTTTTTTTTTAATATTTTCATCGATTTTTCAGAACTCAAATTTACTGAGACTTGCTTTATCTTCCTTCTGACAATTTGCTATCTTTGGCAGTATTCACAGCTTCCACTAAGTTAAGGTGTTCCTTTTGTAAGAATCTGTAGAACGGTTAATCGTAGCAAAATACTAATTTAATGAAATAAAATTAACGAAAAAATTATAAATGTATTCAATTTATTACATGCCTTGAATGTGGGCTTGTGAAATTGTCCAATAAAAAATTGAATAATTGTTTCAAACATAAATTGGGTTACTTCTTTAAAATTATGGATTGCGTCATACTTTCATATCCGTCTTCTTATACTTCATAACTTTTTACACTCTTTAATCCCACAAAAATGCGCTTTTCCTAAGTGGATATAAAATTTGTATTTCAATCGATCCTAAATAATTCAATATCAGTCGAATATGAATGGTCTTAAAATACTCCTACAGTGAGTGAGTGTATTGCACAATATACATAAATCTCAGCAGAGTACTGTAACAGTATGTCTTGAATAATTTTTTAATTTTCCAGCAAACTGCTTCCTCCATCATATTCATAAATAAGATCTCGTAATTAACACCAAAATTTATCAGATTTTATCAGTTGTTATCGCTAAATCCCGATATTAACTCTTCAGAACTTTCCGACCAACACCACGTTAGGGAAAGATCTGAGTCACTTGAATAAACTGCTTTTTTAAAAAGACATCATATACTCATTTGAATCTATCTTAAGGCTTTTAGGCAACTTTGGCTCAGGCCGTATGGATGATGATGGGATGAATTGGTGGAATGAGTGAGCGCTGAGCCAACTGAGCCACCGTGGCCCATATCACATACTCATCATTGACGTAGTTAACAACAAAGTTTTTCCATGTAGGTGATATTAAGAGTTTCATCTGCTAATGCAGAAAATTATTCAGCTGCATTTAGTCAGGAAAAATATTCCTTAATTGAAACTAGATCGCAAATTTTATAATAGATTTTAATGGTTAGATTCTTCTCCCTCTTTTAGCCGACCGAGTTAGTCATGTGATCTGAGGCACTAGGCCAGTATCTCCAAGGTTGTGGGTTTGAATCCTGCCTGAGGCATGGATATTTGTGAATTTTAACAAGCGTTGCACTCGTATAATCGTGACGGTCAGAAGTCAAAAGTTAATATGACCCATAGAAAATAAAGTTTAGAGTCGCCGTTGCTCAGGTGGTAGCGCGTCTGACTACTAATGGGGCAGCCCGGGTTCAAATCCCGGCCAGGGCACTGGAGACTTTTCTATGTATAGAAAAGTTGTAGTTGTATATTTAAGTCATATTTTCTCATTGTTAAAAGTGAAAACGGACTTAAACCATAGACCTCATAATAGATAGACTTAGCACGCTTCCTAAAACTAATGGAATTTTGTTCAGAGCATGTAATTTTGAATTCATCCGCTAGATAGTTCTGGCATAGACCTCATAATAGAATATGACTGTGGTAAAAAAAAAAAAACTTTGGTAAACTTTATTTTTATATGGGCCAGTCTAGTAAATTTGGACTTCGGCGAGTCACAATTTGCGTTAGCTGTTAAAATCCACACCAATGCTCCTGCCGGGACTCGAACCCGGAACCTTCGAGCCGATGGCCTACCGCCGCAGACCGCTCATCCACCCGGCCGGCAATAGAATATGACGTCTATACCAGAAATATCTAGCGGATGAATTCAAAATAACGTGCTCTGAACAAAATTCCATTAGTTTCAGCGCAGTCAGAAATAGGGAAGCGTGCTAAGTCTGTCTATTATGAGGTCTATGATAATACTAAAAAGAATTGTGTGTGTTAGGTGAATTGTACTTGTTTATATACTTTAATAACGTAAGTTGAATCTTAATTGAATTTTATAATTCTAGAGAGTATTCAAGAAAAAAAGTTATACACTTTCATGTAGAAGGATCTCATCAACAGAAACAAGTAAACAATAACTGACAAAAAAATGTTTTCGAGAATGTCGACCCTTAAGTTCGAAATATTCTTAAATTGCCATTAAAACTGAGACTAAATTAAGCTAGAAACGTCATTATTACGCAGGAGACAGAACCGCAAATCTCTTACCTTTAAACGTTTCGTTGTGCACTCTCCAATCTTTCAAAAAACAAACATTAAAACTCTATGTTTCGAAGTGAAACCACCCATTTACATCATCGGCATGAAATAAACGTCTGGGGAACATTTAAGCACAAAGCAGAGGGGGAAAAGTAGCACAAAAGAAATAAACTGTCAAGAAATAAGTTGAAACTATTCCTACACCCACTATGCTAAAAAAATCTGAATCATAAGTGCCTTGCCAGTGTTGCCATGACGGATACTGAGAAACATTATATGAAGAAAAATAACTAGATATGAAAAGTCCTACTTTTAATGAATGGAACATCGCGAGTGAAATAATAATTAAAGCACCGTATGTAACGTTATGTTTTCTTTCTGTGATATCTAATATATATATATATATATATATATATATATATATATATATATATATATTGGGTTAGTGAGAATGAAATGGCCACTTTGACGCCTGCTGGAAAACACAATTCAGCAACACAGGGATCGACTGAGGTTACGTATCCAACGTCACAAACTCTGTATACGTCCAGCAAACAGGTGGGGTGACCAGACAGTCAGGAGGTCGTGTGTTGTTAAACAGGGTCGTATGAAAGTGCACCATGGCGAACACACAATTGCGTGTGATTTTCCTTTTATGAATTCAAACTGGGGCATTGTGCACAAAAAGCCGCAAAAAAACGAAACATTAACAGTGCATTTGGGACAGGTATGGCGACTAAACGCACATGAGTTGACACTGGCCAACAAGAATCGAGGTCTGGAGGTGTGCAGTTCTCTGAATGTAAGGAACAAATCCTGGCAATGATAAACAGTCAAGACAATAGTTGAATTGTGATCAACGTTCCAGGACAGTGACCTACACCACCTCTTCACCCACGGAAGGTGTTGTTGCTGGTATGGTGGTCTATGGTGGGAGTGATCCATTATATCTTTTTCAGGTGAGATGAAACCATCACTGCACATCGATACACTAAACTCCAGAAAATGCACCGCAAACTTGTCCTCAAGCATCCAACAATTATCAACAGACATGGTGTTCTCATGTTGCATGACAATATCCGCCCACACGTCGCGTAAAAAATGGTGAAGGCTTTCCATGAATGTGAAACCCTTCCTCACTCGCAGTATTCCCCAGATCTATCTCCCACTGACTACCACCTCTCACTACATGGCAAGGAAGACCTTCCCTTATGATCGGGTGGTGCAACATGCAGTTGAGGATTTCTTTGCATCGCAGACTCCAGACTTCCTTCGCTACGGAATCTAATTGTTGAATGGGCGATGACAAGAGTGTGTGGCTAAAGAGGGCGACTACTTTGATTAACCAGGTAACGTAGTTTTTATTTTTTTACTTTTGAACATGACGCACCTGGGGAGAATATTTCATTTATCAGATGGTATAAAAAGGAAAAAAAGTACGTACATTATAGAATACCAAGACAGGTATACACGAACACCAGTGGCGTCTCGTGGCTTTGGAATTTAGTAGTTCACAACCAAAGAGCAACGTGGAAAGAACTAAAAACAAGAAATATCGTTCGATAGCTTGAAAGCATTTGAAGAATACAGGGAAAGAAGGAAGGATGTCTAAGGATACTAAAAGATTATTTCTTTTAGTACGCATTTTAAAGTCATGTTATCCCATTTACTCTTATGTATTTGATATTTTGAAAACATATATAACTATTAGGTTGGAAATTTCCTAGCGGGTAGGTGTCATTGTTAGGAGTGCAAATTCATTTTGGACATATCCCCTTCTTTCACGTACTCTTCATTTCTTATTGTGCTAAATAGAGAATAGAACTATAGATTTCCATAACTGATTTCGGTTAAGCGAAAACATACGTTGTTGGACTGTCCAGGATGCTATTCTGGATCTCTCGACCAATAATGAGAGATACAGGTTCAAAAGTTCGACAGTGCACGACGAATGTTTCTCAGTGTACTTTCGAAGGGAATAAGACAATTGAAAATTGATGGGCAAAGTGTAGCAGTTCACATTCAATACGCAAAAGGAAAAAAAAGAGAGAGAAGAAGAAGAAATTTGGATTCTGTATATCCTTCGTACATAGTATCTTTTTTTTATTATTATTATGTTCTTCTGGGCATTAAATTTATCTGTATGTCTAATTTTCCCAGTCCTGCATCCTTACCAAGTGCTTTTCAACGAAGAGAGCTGAGAAGATCTTGTGTCATCGTATTTCTTAGGAATGTCTTATACACTTTATGTGGAGAAACACCTTTCTGCTTCTGAAGTTGTCATTGGAACTCTTTCCATGATCTTAGGAGCTTTGGTGACTTGAAATGAATCGTGTAGACAATTTCCAACAAGTTTCGAAATAGCATTTGAAATTCTTCTCTCCGGTGTTTTCTTCAAGTTTTGTACAAAACTTTTTTCTTTTCATCGGAAACGTCTAAACTTTTCATAGTACATTGTAGGGGAAGGTCATTTGGTAAGGATACATCACAGTCTAAAAGTTTAGCTGCTAACAAGTGACTCAAAAACTGAAAGTAATCCAATCAGTTTAACTAAAGTAGTGTCACTGACACATTTCTTTGGCAACGACATTTCTGTTTTCTTCCATGTACATAGATTCTTATGCTACAGCCAAGTACGTATCCAGAATTTTGTTTTGCAGGGGTAGCACCAGTTTCTTTCAGAGGCCCAGACTTGGTATGTATATGAAATGTATATAACTAAGCCTAAATGTATAGCAATTTTCCATCAAAGTAGGAATTTTGAGGAGTCCAGACCCTCTGGTCCCTCCCCTGGCTACAGCATCCTTTAATTCGTCTTGACCTTATTGAATTTGTTCGCGAACGTGTTTCAAATAAGTATGTACTTGTAACGCATGTGTCCACTACTATCAGACACAAAAGCCTGGGAGCTTATTATGCACTGAAATGCATTCAAAAATAAATTTTATACAATACTATCTATTTTTATCAAGAAATCTTTGATGATCAAATAAACAATTCAGTTCCAAAATCCCTTCAGTCTCTCACACGACACACTCAGGAAACCAAGGGCTGAGTACGCAAGATTTTTTTTTTTTTCAGATCTACCTGCACGGCTTGGCAGCCTTATTGGCAACTTCCAGAGCCCACTTGGAAGCACTTCTGGTACGGCACAGAACTTTTGAATAAACAGTACTTTTGCGTATGCCCACCGCTAACCGGGGGCAGCCCCCAACGCGGCTGACGCCGTTCAGCTCCCTTTGGACGCATCCTCCCCCCTTACACAACTCGCTATCGCTCGGTGTGCATCCTGCCCTGATGGGTTTATATACATCCTAGCTTTTAGTGTCTTCTTTTAAAATTATAAAACACTTTAACTTTCTTTTTTAAAGAAGTATGTAAAAGTCGACGCCAGGGTTCGAACCCGAAACCTTCAGAACAGCTTCCCGACGGCTTGGCCACAAGATCAAACTGCAACTGCTGGGTTGAGCGCTTCTCGCTGTTACTTATAGTTCAAGATACACGGGAGTGGGCTATTCGTACCGGAAGTGTTTGCAATATGTTGTCAATATGGCTGCCAAGCCGTGCAGGTAGATCTGAAAAAAAAAATATGGCGTTGATTACTGGTTAAACAATATTGCAAACCTGACGAAACAGTTCATTAACTCTTCATTAAAAAAAAAAATAACTGCTACTGGAACTTAAACAGTTTTATGTAGTAGAAATACGATAAAATGTTAAATTTAAGCGATTAATATGTTTGTCGATTAACCATTTGTTGCGAATGTCGATTTACCATTACTTCGCTTTTCCCAGAGCATTTGATTACATTTTAAGCATCAGAACGGGTGGAAAAAAGAAGGAGAGTTAGCAACGGTGGTCACTGCTGTGCTTCTGCTATCTCCGTTCACGCAGCCCTTGTGAACGCCGAAGTCCCATATACACAATGTTAGAAGTTAGGCTTAACGTCACTCAAGCGTATATGGGGCAACGCGTTCACAACAGATGTGTGCACGCGAAACGGACTGAATAGTACCTACAACTGGAGGAAGGAATTTTATGTCTATCGCTGCATGAATAGGAACTTAAAATATGTAGTTTTTTTTAAATCTCTCGACGATAAGTAAATAATCTGAGACGATAATAATAATAGTAATTCAACTTCTAAAATAGTTGATCTTGTGAACGCTGAGAGACGACGCCACTAACGAACACCACAAACAAATAGAAAAACTGTAACGTTTCGCAGAAGCGTGTTCACATGATAGGATAGAAAATAGACAAAGAGGACTGGTGCAGGGCGGGTGCTAAGGAGTCGCCATATTGCCTACTAATGCTGAGTAATAGAGTGGTCAGGTTATGAAAGAGGAAGAATGACTAAAGAGGTCGGAGGAAACACCAAATGGAGATGGAACACCCTTTTTTATACCTTTTGTCCCACTGACAAAATCTGAACCCATGGACAAGAGTCACTGGAAACATTCCTGCAAAACCTCAACTGCACCTTTCTCGTCAAATTCATTTGGTCGTTCTTCAAGGAAAACATTACTTCCTTAGATGTGAATGTCTGGCTCAAGAACAATCGACTTGAGACAGACGTTCACAGCAAACCTACCAACACTACGCGATATCTGCATTTCAATAGCTTGCATTCATACCATAAACCCAAACACTCTCTCCCATCTGCTCTTGTCCGGGACTCCCGCATCTGCTCCTTTGATGACCTAATTCAAAATTATTTCAGACTCTCACTGACCGTGGATATCCCAATCACCTCATCCGTAAACAACTGGATCGTGCCAGAAATCACCTTAACTATAAACTCCCTCACCGCGAAACTCTCTCCGCTCCCAATCTTCTCACAAAGTATCACCCAAGCTCTCAGGCCCTCCAAAAGCCTTTCAAACTGTCGCACCCAATACTAACTACATCACCTGAAACTGAAATAGTTTTCTCGTCGTTCCCCAAAATAGTCTACTGAAGACCTCTGAATCTCAACACAATTCTCACAAGAACTGGACCAATTCTACCCCTTCCACAAACCTGGCAGGTGCAATAAACCCCGTCGCATAACATGTTTTTATTTTTTTATCTCAGTCCGAACTTGAAACATCTCGTCACTCATACTCTTTCTGACACTCCGGCAGTTGCATATCTTCCAACATCATTTACCTCCTACTCTGTAACTTTTGTTCCGCCTTCAACGTTGGAGAAACCCAAACATCCTTAACAATCCGCATCAACAACCATCGAAACTCCTCCAAATCTCAACTTCTGCATCTTCTCATACTTGAACAGACTTCACATCGTCGCTGCACCTTTGACGAAACCTTCCGAGTCAGAATCCTGAAAAATCTGAGCCCTGGCTCACCTGCCACAGTTCGAGAGAGATGGGAGCAGACGTATATCTCTATTCTCTCCGCCAACCATGAACTCGGTCTTAACTGCATGTAACAACCTGCAGCGTAGTTGTTTCTTCTTCTTTTCTGTGCTTCCTTCTTCCATTCTCTCCTTCCGTCTCTATTTTCACCTTTGTTTTTATTTTCTCCTTTTCTTCCTTTATCTTCTTTATTATTTTTATTTTTAAATATTTTATTATTATTATTATTACTTTCTCCTCCTCTCTGATTCTTTACCTTCTTATTTTTTAGGAAGCCTCTCACTCTCCTCTAGTAACCTCCTCACTTCTATCTCCATTTGGTGTTTCTCCGACCCCTTTAGTCATTGATGTAACAAACTTTTCAAGCTGTAAGCTCTGCTACCATTTTCACCTTGTAGGGAGTGCGTGTAAAATTTATTCAATGTCATTCAATGCGTAAATGTTTCGAAAGGTTATCAAAATTTGGCATGCAGAACGAAAGCAAACCGGTAAAAGTTTAAATTAGATTAATGACAATGCTATATTCCGTGTAATTAATATTTCCGTGGATAGTAATCATATTGCACTAAAATCCAGGAAGATAGATTTTTAAATTTTGTAGTGTGTTCTATGCCTGCCAAGGACATGCTTTTTAAGTTTTTAAATATGTTCTTTGCTTTTATAAAATGAGTACAATTTTAACATTATTGTAATTTTAGAGTTCGAAATAAACAAACTAAAAAATATTAGGGTTTTATTTCTACTCTAATTTTCCCAAACATCTTGATAGAAGAACACCAATTCACCCTTTGCATCCTAGCGCTCCATATCTTGTATCATTTGCTTTCGTAGGTTATTGCTCTACACTATTTGTAGAAGAAGGTGTGGGAAATGTAATGATATACATAGTATTTCAATACCAGATTACAGTGCTATGTGACAAGTTGTCAAAATCTTTTATGATTTTCGTTTGTTCTTATCTTTTGTCGTTTTTGTTTTGGCAACTATGTTTAATCTTTATTTTTCAGCAATGTTATTCTTTTATTTTATTTTTGGTAGCTATAAACAAGCTCTATATGTGAGTGAAGTTAAGTTGAGTAATAAGCTGTTTTATAATTGGCGGTTCAATGAGAAAACAATATAGCAACGTCTCTGTCAAGGCATATGATTGGTTTATTGTTATTCTATATAAATGTTATGGTCGAACTCGAGTTTATGAATGTGCAAAAGCACATTCTCGGGATTTTGTTACTAAATCATCATTAAAGGGAATATGTCACTACATACATGTATATCTAGTTCTTCCTTTATCTTAATATGCATCTTTAGTATGTAGAATATAACGACACATCTGGAGTAGAATGATTAAATTAAGAGAAACGTACTTCACTGAAGAATTCTAAGGATTTGACCAAAACTTCATATCGGTAGGCAAAACCATTGCATTCCTGAATGCCGTACTAGTTTTCTTCAAAAATTCTTCGATGTAGAAGAAAGAATGTGAATACACTTGTTTTTGCCATCAAAAAAGGTATTTTGATATAAATAATTGCATGTTTCAATGCACTGAGAACAAATGTTATGAAAAACAATACTTCCTATTTATAAACCCTAGATTCTTTTCGTTACTAACGGACAAATTACTCCCTAAGTACTTTTCGCATTCCTGGAGAAGGCATCTTCAGGTGAACAACGATTATTTTATGAAAATGTTATTTTTTCTTTTTTCCGTATGGATATGTGTATTTGAAAATGTAAATAAGGGAGAAAGAGCATACATATTTTGAGAAATAAATTTCTGTAAAGATCTGAGCTCAGAATCAGCTGGAAGCAAGGTGTACAAAGGTAAATGTTCTTGTATTTTTTAATTAGAGATTCAGATATTGGCCCTTTACATTTTCAGTTTTAAACGGTTGCAGTGTTTATCAGTACGGCCACCCAATAACTGGATGAAATCGGAACTTTCGGAGGAAATTTTACAAATATTCCTGCCCCGATAGCAAGTTAGTTTGTTACAATTTAGCGTTTGAATTCCCATTGAGTTGCAAGAATTGCCAAGAATCGTAAGAATGCAGCACGAGTGCAGTAATTTAACATTACAACTCTATGCAAAATCCTCAAATCCTTCTCAAGTATGTGCCTCTTGCATTCCAATTTCACTGCAAGTGGTTGCTGAAATTAAAAACCAGAAAATTCAAGATCAATTGCCACCAAAAATTGTAGAGCAATTGCTACGAAATTGCATAGCAACTTCTGCTAACATGGAGAGTGATTGTTCCACGTAATGTAATGTCTGTGATCAATAAAAAAAGAAACTGGAGAGAATATCTTACTCGAGAGGCTTGTAAAATTTAAGGAATGTCGTGTCACTCGTCTGACCATATGTTATTTATTAAGCTATGGCATTCGAGTGATTCTATTATCCGTCTAACTACGAACTCGGTCTCATAGTTCTTGCAAGTCAAATCACATTAAGCTGATATTACAGCGAAGCTCAAATATAATTCTAATGGATCACTCCAAAAGTAATCCTGAATCACAGAACATCTTGCATATTTATAGGTAATATATGTTTATTTCATTAAACAGATAATTTACTGTGAAATTAACATAAATTACTCTGCCATTTTATAATATGTAATTTTATAGGAATTGCTTAGCAACTCTGCAGCAATCGCTCTGCAACTCTGTAGAAATAACTCAGCAACTCTCTGCCAATTACCCTGCAGCAATTGATCTGCAACTCTGTAGCATTTAATCTGCAGCTCTGTAACAATTGATCCGTAACTCTCTAGCAATTAATCTGCAACTCTGTATAATTGATATACAATTCAGAAGCAATTCATCTGCTACTCAGCAGTAATTGCTTTGCAATTGTATAGCAATCGCTACGCAATGTTTGGGAAAATACTTTGCAGCTAAGTTAGCTTTATGATATCTTGATTTGATTTCCTATACGTGTTGAGAAATCTGAAACTTCAGAGCAAACAAATTATCACCGTCTTAATGTCCTAAAATAAAAAACTAAAAACTAAAAAAAAAAGTATCCATACTACTTCTTACATACGGATTAAGTTCTAAATATTATTATTAACTATAAATTAATAATACACTGATCATTACTTCAGATTGCTCAAGACATGTAGGAAATCAACTCAAGGTATCGTACACATAACTATTTTTCCAAACATTGCATATAGTCATTGTTATAAATGGCATAGCAATTTGTGCTGAGTAGTAGATGTTTTGCTGCTGAATTTTAGATCAATCGCTAGAGAGTTGCAGAGGAATTATTGCAGACTTGCAGAGCAATTGCTGCAGAGTTGTAGAGCAATTTCTGGAAAGTTGCAGAAAGTTATGCTTCATTTTACAAGCACATTCATAAAGTATCTACTAGGTTTGTTGCTGCATAATTGCTGCAAGTTACTAAAGTTGCATACACAGTTCTGCAGCAATTTTACGAAAGTTTTCGAGCAATTTAAGTTATCTTCGCTATCTGGGTGTTATATTCCTCTCGTATCTGGTACTAACATACATATTACAACGTACAAAACCTAGTTAACTGCGATTACGAAGTTGTATAGCTTGTATCACCACCGTAATTACAGTCTGAGTTAGCAGAATTTAAATGAAACCTAGCGATTTCTTTAAAAACTTCAAGGAGTGCAAAGGGTTCAATGTCAATTTTCTCGAACACGAAGGATTTCTTAATCCGTGCTTACTAAGACGTTATTACTCACTTTAATGAGAGCTTTCTATCTTTAAAGTTGTATCCGTTTTCTGAAAAAAATATCGCTTTATTTAGAAACGTCAAAGCTATCGTCGACGATTGAAAATATGAAGGTATGATCATTATAGTTGAACTATACTTCAAAATTATAGTTTCTTGGAAGATGAGTAGAAATTCACAGAGTTTCAGAAGCATTCCATATCTAAATAAATTCTGTTAACTTATGGTTTCATAATTTTTGCGTAAATATTTTCTCCTTTTTCTAGTTATGTTTATTTTTTATATATTTTATACACCAGTTGTCTTTTCTTTGTTTTATACGTTATAAAGTAAATAATAATAATTACTTATTTTAATGTGCTACGTAAATAAGGATATTCGACTTTAAAGCATATCTATCCTTGTGTGCAGAAACAGACATTAAAACGCCGTAGTTCATTTTATTTCTCATTGTGTGAAAGCAATTCTAATTTATTTAAGTTAACCTTACCATATAGTTTCTTGTTTAAGGTATGAAAATCTTATATACATCCAATAATATTCAACGTGGACAACTTAACTTTGCGAATTATATATAAATATATTTTCATGAACGTTTCAATAAGATTAGTATTAGAAAATTACGTTAGAATTGTTCATATAAATTATATAATAGGAACATACTTCAGTGTCAGTATCTCCAACATATATCATGTATGCAGCCTTGCTAAACCTTCGCAAGCAATGTTGAGCTGTCAAAATGTGTAAATTGGTTATCACCACGGCACCACAGTAATGGATATAACCCACTCGCTGTCTTAGTCGTATACTAGCCTTTATTAGAAAGAAATAGAGTAATATTAATTTAATTATAAAAAACTACCACAAAAAATATAAATTACATGGAACAGCAGAAACAGCAGAAACATGAAACAATTCAGCTAAAGATTGTATGCTGTTAACTTGTGAAATCATATCAACTCTTGTCAATTCTTCAATCAACTAGGGAGACGTGATTTCCTTGACACATTGAGAAAACTGAGAACATAGTTATAACTTTCTGTTCTCAATGTAACTTTTATAAACCATATTAATACTAGTGTTAAAACTGTAAAAAAATTATTAGGAAGATTATTTATCCGGATATTATTTGTTCAATTCTCTAGACAATTTCAATATTCAAATCCTATCAATCAGGTATCCAAGTATTTAAAAAGATGGATACTCGATAATCGAATATTCAAAGAACGAACAAATGACTATCCAAATATATACAATAATTCACCTATTGTGTATAGTAATCTGATCTTCTGATGATAACTGGATTAACTATTATACGGATCATTATTATTCCATTATCTGCTATTCAAACAATTATTTGGATATTAAAATAATTCCAATAATTTGATACCTGATATAGAGCAATAGTTTGTTCTATTAAATTAAATATTAAATTAATCGGTTTGGAAATTGATAAAACAATACATGTTATGAGCCGTCTGTATGAAGAAGATAGGAATCTAGCTGAAAAAGAAAATTAATTGTGTAGAGGAAATTTATTTTGTGGTGAATCATGATACGGATGTAGGACGTGACAGTATACAGAAGAAGGCCGAGGAAGGGTTAGTTTTACGTGAGTTTTACAAGATCAAGATAGGAAGTTCGAGGAGTTGGCTGAAAGGAAACAAGCAGAGGAACGTAGGGGAACATTAAGTACACAAATGAATATTAGTGAGGAACAAGAAGGGAGCGTGGAAGTAGAGGCAGTCGGTGGTAATCTACAAACGGGGATAAAAGTAACTGCGAAAAGTAAGAAGAGAAGAAAGAAGAAGTCGGAAGTCGATCGCATAGGAAGAGACGAGAAAAGGAAGGATTGGGATTTCGACAGTATAATGAGAACCTTGAATCCACTGTTAAATCATGTATTGTAACGGACGAGGATATAGTTGCAGGGATGGTAGAACATCTACATACCGCATTTAGACCGAGAAACATTCTCAGTAGTTTGTAATACGTTGAAAAAAAAAAGGATAAGAGGGCGAGAAGTGCAGGGTTGTACAGATTTATGGAAAGCAGTCTGGGAAGAAAGAGATAAGTTACTGTGAATAATAAGGAAAGAAACAAAAGAATATAAATATTAGTATGTTGATATTTTTAAGTGTGTCAATGGTCGTGTATTCAAGTTCTTTGAAAGGAAGTCATATTCGTTGTAAAAGAACAAGTATTTGATGAGAGAATAGTAAGTAAACTGTTCTAGAAAAGTGCAGGATTTCTTGGATCTCTGGTGATCTATTATGATGAAAGGAGATGTTGTTCAAATGTGCCTTAATGATGTTCTTGCATGTTCTGATAGTTGCATGAGGGTTATCATATGTGGAAGTAGCATTTGAGATCATGCAAATGTATTATTGCTGCGTGGCGTCTTTCTGGAATTGGACTACGCTTTCTTTGTAAAAGAAGGGAATCAATTTGAATTAGCTATATTGTTCTCGGCTTGTGTAAAGTTACTGCACCACTGAGAGGTATCTGTATGTAAAGGTATCTGCTTGTAAGCACTCCAATTAGATATGGTTGCTTTAGATTGGGTTTCGTTGAGTAAATACTTCAGATGCTCTTAATGTTCTTTCTTTAGTGTCCTGAGATAACTAATTCTGTAGATCATACTATAATATATTGAATAATAGAACTTGACTAAGCATTGCAGAGATAACAAGATATGACAAGATATAGAATAAACAAGTGTGCAATATACAAGATCCGGCATGAATTAAACATGTGCGTAATATATTTAGATTTCTTATCTAGTCTTTAATTATATTTTATTGTAAATTAATTGCTATTTATAAGCTTCGTACGCAGAGAAAGACTGTGTTTTCCTTATTCAACTCTACTACACTAACCTTGAACTTTGAATTTAAACAATGTGGACCACGCTTTATATTTGTTGTGTTCAAGAATTTAATTCATGAACTAAATATTAGAGTGAAAGAATGGATTTGAAATTAAATTTACTCACCATCAGACTGGTGAAATCACCTTCGAAACTATTGTGTGTGTGAATTAAGGCGGGATTTCATTTCGTTTTGTACATAAGCAATACAAGAACCTATATTTCTTTCTCTTCCATTAAAATTAGATGCAAATGCCACGATATCCTTTATTAATGTATTTTTCTATTAAAATTTATTGTCATAAAGAAAGAGTAAGGTGTACCTGCCAAGGATAATCCCCCTTTCTGGCTATCAATCCACCGACTACTTTTGGTATTTGTTCTCCTGATGAGTCCCTTATAATTCTAGTTCCACATTTCCTTGGGAGAAGTCGAGAAACATTTCCCATTCGATAAGTTAAACTCTTCTGAAAGAAAATATATACATAACCTATAAACATGTCACAAAAGGAAATATTTTTCTTAAGTAAACAACGTTATTGTAAATTAAACAAAATTATAAGACCATAATTACTTTTTCAAAGTAAGCAAATATTTATTTTCGAGGAAAGAGAGAAGTTTAAGTAAGTACTTTTGCTATATAATACTACCAATCTAATCTGATGTCGTAAATACTGTGCTGATTGGTGTTTATTGGAATTATTAACTATTTTAATTATCTTAAATTATGTACATAGATCAACAGTAAGTCGAAACTCTATGCTGTAGTCTTGTGACACTGCAAGTAATCTCTGACAACATCGTGGGCTAACTTTATAATTGAGTCTATGTACCGTTTGAGCTAAATGGCAGATATTTTCCATTCATGTTCCAATTAGTATTTTAGGTTCGGTGTACGAAGTATTGTATACCTGAGGATATTATTCGGTCTACTACAAAGTAAAGAAATAATTATATATTTCCCTTGGTAATGTTGCATCCAAATATTCACAAATATATATATGTATCATGAAAGATCTCAGTGAGGGAAGTTGATTAATATTAATTTCAAAGAAAGGCTACTCCTGTAACTACACAGACGGAAAATGCCTGGATCCCATATATTCGACTTGCAAAACACGTCAATACTTACGAAATTCCAAAGTCAACTGTTTTAATTGCCAGATTGTACATATTAAAATTGGAAAATATAAGAATATAAAAATACACAAGTTATATAATTGATATTGCTATTTGGATACACAAGTAGTAGGACTGATATTTTTGCAATTACAATTCTCTTTCATTTAAACACCACGGTACAATTTTAGTCACTGCGAGCCCCTCACTAATTTAGTGATTTTCCCCTCTCATTTCCTGCCAGCACATTTTCAATGAAAGAGGACCGGGCTTCCGCTTAGTTAAAATTTCTCCTGTTGGTGTTGAGAGAGTTAAAAAAAAATAAACTTAGCCCTCAACCATTTATTTATATCAAAGAGTAAAGTTAACAAAATGACCGTCCCGTAGGATTCTGATTTACAAATTATTTAGTGTGAACGGCTTCTAAGATATCTTCTTCTTCTTTGGGTGATTTGATAGAGATTAAGGTATATAGGAAAACACCGGTCACAGAGCTGACCGCGTGCAGGTAATTGTACCAGTTTCTTAGCAAACTGCCTACAGGAGAAGTTAGGTTTATAGGTGAGAGCACACACCAGTCACTTAGCCAACTGCGTGTGCGGGAAGGTACCAGTCACTTAGCCAACTGCGTACCAAGGATGTTCCAGTCACTTAGCCGACTGCAAACGGAGGAAGGAGCTGACCACCTGGGGATTGAGTGATGGCTCTTGCTGTGTGCAGGTCCCTTTTAAAGGTGATTGTAGGGGTGGTTCTTCTTGCTTCTCTTACATTGATTCCAGCTCCCTCTGTCGTCTGTTATCCACTCCATCTGGTGCTAGTTTGTGGAGTTGACCGTATTCTACTCCAATGTGTGTCATAACATGTTTACTTTCTTATCCACATGTTTGTCCTATAAACATGCCTGTTTGTTTACATAATGTCCATGTGCTCCTAATACATGCGGATCATTATGATATAAATAATATAATAGCAGTTCCAGTACACACCAGAACCTACAAGTCACAAACACATATTTTATTGTAATCTGTGCATCTATGTCATTTTTAAAATCAAGTTAGAAATGTTTACCCGCTTTTCCGTTAGTAAGGATTAGGATGTATAAAAAGACAAAAAGAATAACATGCCTATTTCTGTGATGACATAAAGTAAAATTCTGGTTACCACGGATCTGTACGAATATATGGTATATAAATACATATACGGCATTTGAGTTACGTTGAGAGAGAAACATCTCAAAATATCTAATGATTTTCATTAGTGTTGTGTATGTTTACTGCTGTGCGGTAGTCATAGTATTTTCTTCATGTAAGTATTGGTATTCCTTGTATTATTTAAATTTTACGAATATCATCTGCCTGACTGGTAGAGAAAAAGTGACGACAGTGCCGTCGGCCTAAGCCAAAGCTGCCCAAAGGCCAGGAACAAATTCAAATGAAATGATAGTGTGAGGATTTAGGTTCGAAGGATGTTTCATAAATATTACATTAAGGAAATAAATTATTTTTGCTTGAATGTTAAACCGAATTTTATTCTCGGTGCGTATCACACTTCTTGAAATATTGACAGGCTCGAAAGAACCTACGAGTTAGCTTCCTTTGTTCTAAGTTTATATCAAAGTCGAGATAATTGATTAATAACGATTTCAATAATTAAGAATACGAAGAAAAAGAAAATCTTTTATATCTTACTCGTGCCTTGGAACACCGTAGATAAACATCTTCTTCATGAAAGCAGTTATGTGTTCCCCATGGAGACTTCACACAATCTTCAATAGTGCTTTCCGTGCCATCACAATGCATTTCGTCCAGCCATATTTGTCCTTTTCCTTGTTTGAACTTTGTTCCAGCTATTATTCTGGCTGACCCATGGAAACCTAACATGGCACATACAACCTATGAACCAAGGAGTATAATCTTAGTAAATATCTTGCTCATTTTACTTAAAATAAATTACGTTCATAATGCGAAGAAAGTTAGTAAAGTTTGATCAAGGTATTTCGTAAATTTCCTTTAAATCTTTCGGTAGATTTTAATGCTATTCTCGTATATTGTAGAATAGTCTCGTATTGCCTGAAAGATAAAACATAAAACCTTGAAAGGGAAATACTAGTTTCAAACAAAATAAATCTCATGATATAGTAAATAAAATGTGCAAAAAATTTACTAAGTA